>JAAGEH010000165.1:1682659-1737822 GCA_011751065.1 Lasiurus cinereus
AAGAAGAAGAAGAAGAAGAAGAAGAAGAAGAAGAAGAAGAAGAAGAAAAAAAAGGAAGGAGAAGAAGTAGAGAAGTGTAATCACTGTTCTTTCTTTAACACACTAGTAAAAATATATAGTCATAATAAGGTAAGTAACTCAGACCCTTAGTTTTCCCATTTATAAAATGGATAAATGAGTCATAATAGCACTTATCCACTAGGATTGTTGTGATGGTGGTACTAATTAATGAATGTAAGCACTTAAAGATATATGTGGTACATCAGTAAATTAGCTGTGTTTGTTAGGTACTTGTGAAGTAATGAGTGTTTATTTAACATAATTATATTGAGACAATAGAGATAAGTTATTTTTTTTCTTGAAAAATAACAAGCCAACAACCAGATAAGCACATTATTTAGAAACTTGGGGGTAAATACCAGAAAAAAAAAAAAAAGCTAAAAAAATTTTAAGTCAGTATCAGGATTGGCAGCAGGACAAAAATAGGTATTAAAAGGTATAATCTTTTTAAGAGTATTTGACTATGAAACTATTTTCAGTATTTTATTTAAAATACAAGTAATCCTGAAACAGTAGAGATAAACCAGGAAAATGCTGAAACAAGAGTTGGCATGGCCATATCTGACAATGTAGAATTCAAATTCTAAATTCAAAATAGGTCAAAGAGAATTATTACTAATTATCAAGACTATGAAACTGTTATGAACCCTTATGCATCTAACAATATAATATAACTATTTTAAATGAAAGGGTAATTTGGCAAATTCTCAATCATAGAGAGAGTCTTTAACATTGAATCTCACAGAAATTGACAGATCAAGTGGAACATAAATTTTTAAAATAGGATATTCAAATACCATATTTTTTAAAATGTGATTTAAATTTTTACATGAGAGAATTTCGTACCAATAGAGAATACATTATTTTCAAAAGCTAATGAAACATTTGGAAAAACTGACCATATATTAAGGCTTCAAAGGAAATTTTCATAAAATTTAAAATCTGAAAATGAAAATTTCTAATACATGATCCAAAGTAGAAAATTAAGAGGAGAGGGGAAGAAAGAGCTGCCTAATTGGCAATTTTATCTTTTTTTTAAAAATATATTTTATTGATTTTTCACAGAGAGGAAGGGAGAGAGATAGAAAGTCAGAAACATCGATGAGAGAGAGACATCGATCAGCCGCCTCCTGCACACCCCACACTGGAGATGTACCCGCAAGCAAGGTACATGCCCCCGACCGCAATCGAACCCGGGACCTTTCAGTCCGCAGGCCGACGCTCTATCCACTGAGCCAAACCGGTCTTGGCCTAATTGGCAATTTTAAACCACCCTTTGAAAACTGTCAAGTTTTAAAAGATAAAATAAAAATGTATATCTAAATATAGAAGAAAATTACATCTGATAAAGTAAAAAAGTAAACCCAATAAAACACTAAAGAGAGGGAGAAGAGAGAGAAAGAGAGAGAGAGAGAGAGAGAGAGAGAGAGAGAGAGAGAGAGAGAGAGGAGAATTTTACTGCTACATATTAAAATAAGCAATAACCTGACAGTAAGTAAAAGAGTGGTACTGACAATACTGATGCCCTTCAAAGCAGTATGGGAAAATTTAATTATCCAATAAGTGGTAGTGGGATCATTGGTTATCTATTTAGGAAGAATAAAAAAGTTGATTCTTACATTTTTATTTACCAAAATCAATAATTTTCCCTTATATTAGGAATTTAAATTTTTAAATGAAGTAGTATAAATTTTAAATGTATAGAAATGATCAGACTGTCAAATCTCAGAGGGAAGGTAGGGGAGAGGAAAGGTAAGTGGGAGAGATCAACTAAAGGACTTGTATATAAGCCCAACCAATGGACATAGACAACAGGGGGATGAGGGCATGAGTGGGGGAGGGGGGCAGTTGGGAGGTTAATGGGGGGATGAGGACACATATGTAATACCTTAATCAATACAGAAATTAAAGGTTGAAAAAAATGTATATAAACCAGGAGTGATAGGAGGGGCGACTTTCTAGCATAAAACCAAAGACAGAAATATGAATAAAAATATTGATAGGTTTGACTATATTAAATATACAAGTTCTGAATTTCAAAAATACAATAAATAAAATTATATCAAACTAGAGACAGCAAATCTATAAACTTACTAGTAATTAAAGATATGAAAATTAAAGTACCTTATACACTACTGTTAGGAATGAATATTGGTACAAACTTTCTGAGTAGCATTTTGGCAGAAGATATCAATAGCCTTAAATATGTGTATGCCTTTTAATAAAAATATTACACTCCATGAAATCCTGATGGGTAAATCATTAAGAATGGGAAAAAAATAAATGATAAAGATATTCATCACAATAATCTCAGGGAAAAAATGACAACTATCTAAATGGTGATACTATTGGGTTACAATGCTGCTACTCACAATGACTGGACCAAAGTATTAGTTCACATGTAACAATATATTGGTAATAGAAACAGAAATATTAGGAAGGAATATATACTATCATTCGTAATTTGTACCATCTTTTGGTTCCTATTTGTATGCCAAGTGTTAAGCATATAATAGGCTCTCAGTAAATATTAAATGCCTAAACTGTAAAATATAATTGTGTATATTATATACAAAATAACAAGAAAATATCAATTCTAAATATTAATCCTATAACACAAAACAATCATAAATTTTAGTGCTGGCATTTAACATAAGTTTTAATAATTCAGAAAAATATGTATTTCATATCTAAACAAAATGACAGAAAACAAATTATAGTGAATGTGCATAGAAAAACAGATTGGAAGAAAAGACTGATTTGGGGGGATAATAGAATTATCATTGATTTTTTTCTTCTTTTTTCTATTTCCTATATTTTCCAAATTTGGGAGCAAGGAACATTTTGTAATGGGAAAGAAAATATTTTAAACAAGTTGCATATTCTGAAATATGTATTTCTTTTAAGCTTTTGAGAACACTCAATGTGATAAAAAGTTCACAATATATTATTAAATAAAAATAATACCTTGGAAATACTACATTCGGTAAAAAGAAAACTATAAGGTTACATTAAAATCTTAATGGCTTTTATTTCTGGGTAGTAAAATTGTTTTCATTTCTTCCTTGTGATTTATTGTACTTTCCAAATTCTCTACAAAAGAAAAATATCTCTTGTAATCAGGAGAAAGGGCAACAGAAAAGGCAGCAGAAAATGCTTTTGCTTTTAAGAAATGAGAAATAAGTGGATAGATTGAAACCATCAATTCTTAACAGACTCAGCTTTGTGAGAATTCATTCTCAATGATAAACTTTTTTTTCTCTCAAGTACATATTTCCTATAACTGTTTCTATGTGTGTGTCTCTGAACACTATTAAAATATTAATATATTCTTCTCATGTTGTCCTCTCAGGTTGCCCACTTTCTATCTGAGCAATAAATCTATACTGTAAATCCAGCCTCCAGAAGACTAAGAAACTTGCCCAAGGTGACACTCTGCTCCTCAGTAGTGATAGGACTAGAATACGCTAGTCCTGGCTCCCAGGCTAGGACTATACTCTTGGTAAACAAGATTCTAAAATCCATTAAACAATTTTGAAATATTTATTCTTTATGTACTCTTCTTCAAATCAGTAACAAGGAAGGTTTTGACCTTTCCTTCTGTGGCCCAATTCCAAACAACCTCCAAGGTTTCCTGCCTTGTGGAGAGAAAAGATGCATTAAGGTCATTAAGTAAACTTCAGTGTGGCCCACAATCTTGGGTACCCAAAGAATGTTGAATAACTACGTTTTGTGTTATTGTTCTCCTGCTTCACTGACAGAGTGAAAGCCTGCAGGTCCAGGAATTGCTTGCGTAGGCTCTCTTCCATGGTTTTCTTTTCTACATTGAAAGTCTCCTGGAATCCTGGAAAGTTTCCATCACTTGGAGGCTGGCGCACGTAGGCAGAAACACCAGCCATTCACACACGTGCAGGGAACATACACACTTCACACACACACACACCTCAACAACCTGCCATCTAATAGTCCATACTAGGTTCTGAAACACATCAGATCAGCCTTTCACATGATAAATTTCCATGAACTATTCATGAAAAGTATCTCCCTTTTTCAAAATTCCTCAAGTCTAGCATTTGAAATCCAACTCAGAACTCTTTAAACATCAAATACAACTTTTCCTCAACTCACAGTAAACACAACATCCTAAAAGCATCATTAGCCCTAAGTTAATGAAATGTTTGCTGCTTTCTTACCCTCATAATAAGAAATGTTACTCCATAGGAAATTATTAAAAATCCATATGCCAAGAAAAATACATAAGACATCTCATGAATATGTTGCTTTAAGTAACAACCATATAAAGAAAATGAATACTATGGCTTAATATTTTATTTTACTTTGGCAAAAAACATCTTCCAACCACCACATACACACACAAAAAGTGGTAAAATCTACTTAACTTCTTTGCATGTTAGTGCATAGTTTGCCTCTCAGTGTACAAATACAGACCAGCAATTTTCAGCCATGTTCATCTTATGGCATGCATAAACTGATTACTAAAATTTGTGGCACACCAAAAAATGTTATACTTTTTGTTCATCTGACACAAAAAAAAAGGTATAGTTTTTATTCATTCACACCAGATGTCTGTTTTTACGTTGGCTGTTGTCATTTTTATTAACAATCTAGGGAAAAGAGGTCAATGCACCTGACTAAATAAGTATTTCACGTTTTAAAAATTTTTATGGCACACCTCTTGAAAATCACTGTTATAGACTATTTTTATCTCCATCCAAAAGAAGAAAGAACAGAGACCTTTGCTGTCTTTCTTACTGTGACTTCTCCAACCATATTCTTATAGTCGTGCTACAAAAGGAAAATTAGCAATATCCTAAAATAAAGAATTGCACTGTAAGCTTGTTAATCCATCATTAATTTCCTCTTTACTCATAAGGCAGAGTTTCACATTTTGAAATTTAAGAGTGCTGAGATAAATATCCTTTTATGGTTAAGGAAAGCAGATTAACTTTTTAGGAAATCATTGTTTCTTGTTAGAAAGACAAAATAGTACATCAAAGAAAATAATACTAATTGATGGATTTCTAAATAAAGAATGATCATTGAGTAATACTAAATTGGTTGTCTTGTGTGTCAAATTAATCTCTTCATTATGTGGAACCAGGCTGGCTATTTTATGTTTCAATCCATCTTTAAGAGCAGTATTTTATTAATCAAGTTAATGATGACAGTTTTAGCTAGTGATAAATGATGTATTTATTCAAGACCTTTTTCAGATGATCCAAGCTACTGTGAACAAAAGAAAAAGAAACATCAATTTGAAAGATTCAATTAGTATGCCTAATTTAAACTCTACACTCACTCTAACAAATAGGATCAGAAGTAAGGACTAGTTAATGGGTAAATCTTCACCATAAAAAAAATTATCATCTCATATAGGGCATGAAAACTTTTCAGATTATTTTATGTTGAAGAACATAAAACCAGATGCATGTTTGGGCTAATTTACAGTTGGTAGGCTGCAAAAACAATGTAGCAAAACACGGTTTCAATTAAACTACCCGCAAGGTAACATCACTAAAATCGGAACAGTTTAGAAGACCCCTCTTGAAAATAACTGTTAAATGCAGAATGAAAGGGCAGTTCATTTGCCTCCTTCATTGAAGGTAACTAGGTAACCAATTTGGATAATCCAATCCATCCAGGGTAGGCAAACTACAGCCCCACCCAAGGGCCAAATCCAATCTGACACCTGTTTTTATAAATAAAGATTTATTAGAACACAGCCACCATAGTTTATTTCTGTATTGAATATGCCTGCTTTCATGCTCCAATGGCAGAGTTGAGTTATTGCAACAGAGGCCACATAGCCCACAAAACTTAAAATATTTACTATCTAGCCCTTTACAGAAACTTTGCTGAGCCCTGCTCTAATATTCTGTTTTTCAATTTTTTAGCAGTAGAATCCTTTCAAACAAAATCTTACGAGAAAATAAATCATCTGAAAGCAATATGTTTAGTATACATTCACTTTATAAATTAAAAGTAAAACATTTACTTAATATGAAGTCCATCAATGAAACAACCAGCAGTTTTGTTGAATACAAAATTAGAAATGAGGTAGACAACAGCTGCACTCCTAGCAGTCTCCCTGTTTTTTGTTTTTTGTATTTTGTTTGGGTTGCAGAGAATTTATTCACACAGATAAGTGGTTGCAAATAGTAACAGTTTTTTAAGTTTCCTTCCTTGCAAACTCAGGATATTCTACAATTAAAAGATGATAGAAGTTTATTCCAAGAAACTACAAGTTAACCAAGTTAACACACTGCTGACCTTCAAGGTTTTAAAACTCAGTATCTAGTACTTTTCTTATGTGTACTCTTTATTGCTTTTCAAAAACAGATTTTTAAAAATGTAAAGAAAGTTTTAGCTTTCCACAGGGTTAATTATACATACAGCACATAAAACTGCCTGTTAAGTACTTCTTCCCCACTTCTCTCAAAAAATGTTTGCCCCAAATGTCTTCTTTTTAAATTTATCTTTATCTTGAAAGTATTACAGATGTCCCTTTCTTTTCCCATTGACCCTCTCCACCCATACCCCCCAACAAGGCCTTCACCATACTATTGTCTGAGTCCATGGGCTATGCATATCCGATATAATAAAAGCCCAGCGACTGAACAGTAGAATGACCAGAACTACCAGTCAACCAGTCACTATAACGCAAACTGACCACAGTGGGAGTACTACTCGGTTGACAGGAATGAGCGGCTGACTGCTCCTACTGCAAACCCTGGGCCGATGGGCAGGAACTTGGGCTGCGATCGTCACCTCCTCACCCCAAGCTCCTCCTCTTCTCTCCCTGCTGCATCCTCTGGACACCCCCAGGCTATGTAGCACCGCTACCAGGCTCACGGAGCTGACCCCAGAGGCTGCAAGGAAGGTTCGTGGCCACCATGGGTCTGAGGTCTACTCTACTGCCTAGTAGTGCTATTGTCCCTGGGCCAGACTGGGTCCCCTGGAAAGACAAGTGCTCTGGCTTCACAGAAGATGCCGAACCAGGGAGCAGCTGACCTGGATGAGCAGCCTCTCACAGTGGGCCAATCCCTGAAGGTCATGCCCCCCACCAGTGCATGAATCCCATGCACCAGGCCTCTGGTCCCATATAATACAGAACTAATATGCTAATTAGACTGGATGGCGGGATGACCTTCTGGACAACTTTCCAGAATGACCGGAGGGGCGGGACTGCGAGGTAGCCGGGTCTGTGATGGGCCGAGGCAGTCAGGGCTATAATGGGCCAAGGCAACTGGGGCTGCAAGGGCTGAGCCTCTTGCACAAATTTCATGCATTGGGCCTCTAATATGAAGTTCCCTGGTTAATCTCTCCCCACCCACCACCCACTCTTGTCTTCCCTCTGGGATCCATCAGTCTGTTCCATGCTTCTATGTCTCTGGATTCTTTTGTTCATCACTTTATTTTGTTCATTAGATTCCACACGTGTAATACTTATCTTTCTCCAACTGGCTTATTTCGTTTCCCATAATACTCTCCAGGTATTTCCATGCTGACCCAAAGGTAAGAGTGCCCATCAGTAGATGAGTGCCTAACAAGCTGTGGTACATTTACACTATGGAATATTATCCAGCTATCCCAAATTTCAAACAAGTGATCTTAGTAAGAGCTTTCTAATGGTAAGAAACTTTCTTAGTAAGAACTTTTTCTGACACAGTGATTGATCCAAACCAACCAATCATAACCCAATCCCAGAGTGTTTTGCCCAGAGAAAAGACATTTCCATTTCCTTTTTGATGTTGAAATTGAGGCATATGAAGCCTATATGTTGACAGAAATAGTAATTCTCATTCTTGTAGAAGAATTGAATGTAAGAGAATGATACTGATACACCAAAAGAAGCAGAGAAAGAGTCAATGACACTGAAGTCTATGCTTAGTATCCTTAGCTAGCTGCATCCCTGTCCTTTCTTAGTTTGATTACAAAAGCTAATAAATTTGTATCCTTTTTGTCTAAGGTAGTTTGAACTAACTAAAACACACATGCACATGACCACACATAGGCGCGAGAGCACATACGCATGTGTGCATGTACACACACACACACACACACACACAAGCATAAATGCTTTAATTTCAAATGAATATATGGATGAAAGTCTAGGATATATATTATAGTGAATATTTGTCATTCTTTCTGGCTAGCCACTATATGAACTCATTTCCTAAGTTTGTATAATCCTCTCCATCCTTATAAGTCTTAGAGGGAACCAGAATCAAGTTTCACTATATTGTCTGAACTATTAGGAATAACTAACACTTTATATACTTACTGTGCATCAGGAACTTTGCATCAAGAATGTTTCTAAGCAATTGCCAACAATAACATTTAATTTTCACTACAACTGCATTACAACTATTATCCCTATTTTAAACAAAAGGGAACTGAGACAGAGAGAGATTGAGTAACAATCAGTAAATAGAAGAACAAATTGCAACCCAAGAGTTGGTTCCAGAGTCCCTACTCTTCTCCTCTTCTCCAGTTTGTCTCTGAAAATCCTAGATAGTTGCTTCCTAAGCAACTTTGTTCATTGCAAAGCACTCATCCCAGAGTTGCAGAGACCATAAAGGTCTGTCTGTACCTTTGGTGGTGGTGGCAATGGCAGAAGATCATGTTCCTGGGAAACAATAACTGCAGTGCTAGAGCCAATATCCAGTTCCTACTGAAGAGCAATGTCAGTGAAGCAAGCCACGGTAACTACCATTTCGTAGCCATGACAGCAATATCCTCAATGTTAGTTGGGTTGTTGTACTTTGTGGCCTTCTTGCTGCATTATCCTCAACACTTCTCCATTTTGAAGATTCTGAAAGCTATTGAATATCTTTTTTAGCAAACAGATTCTTCCCAACTTATCATGGGGTTACATCCTAATAAAACCATCTTAAGTTGAGAATAGTGTAAGTCAAAAATGCATTTAATATACCTAACCTACCAAACATCATAGCTTACTTATCCTAGCCTACCATAAACATGTTCAGAACACTTACAGTCTACATTTGGGCAAGTATCTCAAGTTTTATCTCTAGAGTAACTGCATTCCTCTTTCTTCTTTTCCTTACCAGAAGCAGGAGAATCAGAATTTTTGATATGATGGGATATGAAATCACAGAACAAAAGAGCCAAAAAATGCTGGCAACACTGTACATTGTATGGTACCTATTGTTTACCCTCACAATTGTGTGGCCAACTGGTTACCGTAGCTCATTGCCACTGCCCAGCATCAAGAGAGAGAGGACTGTGCTTCATACTAGCGGTACTAGCCTAGGAAAAAAAACAAACTTTAAAATTTGAAGTATGATATCTACTGAATGCACATTATTTTTGCACCATCGTCAGGTCAAAAATTCATAAGTCCAAAACCACTTCTATTAAATGAACCTTTAAGCATGATCTTTTCTGCTTAAATCACCCATAATTTATTATTGTGGTATTTAAGATTCTTGACATATAAATATATTGCTAACAGTGGTTACTTCTGGGGAGCAAACTGGGAATGATGACTCTTTTGTGATACTTTTTAAATTTCCATATTTTTCAACTTTATGCCTCAAAAACTTCCCACTGCTCCTCTTTCCAGATAAAAGAAGGCCGTGTATTTTATATTAAATGCTTGATCCTTATTCTTCAAACAATAGAAGCAATTGAAGAGTTCTAAGAAGGGCAGTGCCTGGTCAGAGATGCATTTTAAAGCAATATGAACGTGGCTTTGAAGAGGACAAGACTACATGCAAGTGTATCTATAAAAAGTCAGTTGCAATAGTCCAAGTAGTTTATTATCAGGGCTTCAACTAAAGAAGTAGGAAGATGTAGCCAAAGAATGGGATAGATTTGAGAGAATATTGAGGGTTAAATTGGGCAGAGACTGGTACCTAAATGGACATGGAAGAAGACATAATGGAAACTGTCAAGGGCAACTTCCAAGTTTCTTGTCTTTGTGACTGAATTGGGATACCATGATGTACAACAGAATAAAGAAATGTGCTCTAGTTGGTGTGACTCAGTGAATAAAGTGTCAGTCTTCAGACTGAAGGGTCCTGAGTTCGATTCCAGTCAAGGGCACATGCCCAGGTTGTGGGCTCGATCTCCAGTGGGGGCCACGCAGGAGGCAGCTGATCAATGATTCTTTCTCATCATTGATGTTCCTACCATTTCCCCCAAAATAAGACAGTGTCTTATATTAATTTTTACTCCCTAAGATGCGCTAGGTCTTATTGTCAGGGGATGTCTTATTTTTCCATGAAGAAGAATATGATACACATTTATTGTTAAACAAAAAAAAGAAAATCTATTGCCTGTATATGGTAGGGTAGTACCGGTAGTTGTCATCACAAACTAGCTCACTGATTGGCTGCAGCGCAGCCGGAGCTGTTCAGGCAGTGTGAGGTCTCTTTAAATCAGGAGTCAGATGCCTTAAGGTAGCTTCAGGGGCCTTTTATTCCAGGGAGACCTTATGTTCGGGGAAATCTTATTATCGGGGAGGTCTTATTTTCAGGGGGATGCCTTATATTACAGCGAGAGGAAAAACTGGAAGTAGGTCTTATTTTGGGGGGATGTCTTACTTTCGGGGAAATGGGGTATCTCTCTCTTCCTATCCCTTCTTCTCTGAAATCAATAAAAATATTTTTAAAAGAAATGGGAGCAAGCTTATGAGAGATGATGAATTCCAAATAGTTTTTAGTTAAGTTCTGAGTAATTGTGAGATATATAGGCAGTGGTACCCAATAAATATTTGGAAATGGCAACCTAACATTCACAGATTCAATGCATCATCAGCATTTAGGTGATAAGAATTGAAATCATGAGAATGAAGAATATCACCTAGGGAGAACAGGAAGTGTGAGCAGAGCACCAAAAAGGAAATATGGAATCCAGGATAATATGTTAAGAATAGGCAAAGAAAATAAAGAGGATCTCATAAAAGAAGTGAAGAAACAGCAATCAGGGAAGTTAAAGGTAAATAAGTATTGTGAAACATCTAGAAGCCAACGGTGTACACAATTTCAAAAAAGAGAGAGAGAAAAATATGAAATTCAGTAGAAAGATCAAATAATATCAAAGAATAATGTCCATGGACTTTGCAATTAGATGTACCGAAAAGAGTACATAATAAATGTATTTCTGGTGTGCTTGTCTGGAAAGGGTCCCTTTTACAAAATGTACTTAGGAACCTAGAATAAAATTCATATAATGGCTCAGCTGCTGTGGCTTAATGATTGAGTGTGGACCTATGAACAAGAAGGTCACAGTTAGATTCCCAGTCAGGGCACATGCCCAGGTAGCTGGCTCAATCCCCAGGTGCAGGAGGCAGCTGATCAATGATTCTTATAATTGATGTTTCTGTCTCTGTCTCTCTCTCCCTTCCTCTCTGAAATCCATCAATCAATATATACATTTTGGGCACTGGGCCTCTGGGGTGTGTGTGTGTGTGTGTGTGTGTGTGTGTGTGTGTGTGTGTATGTACATCTAGTATATATAGGGGCCCGGTGTACAAAATGCATGCAGTAGGGGTGGGTGTCCCTCAGCCCAGCCTGCACCCTCTCCAATCTGGGACTCCTTGGGGGATGTCTTATTGTCAGCAGATGGACATCCCTCTCTGAATCCAGGACTATGGCTCCTAACTCCTCACCTGCCTGCCTAACTGCCCCTAACAACTTCGGCCTGCCAGCTTGATCACCCCCTAACTGCTTCCCTGCCAGCTCCATCACCCCCAACTGCCCTCCCCTGCTGGCCTGGTTGCCCAAAGGGCCCTCTCCTGCTGGCCTGATCTCGCCCCTAATAGCCCTACTCTGCCAGTCTGATCTTGCTCCCAACTGCCCTCCCCTACTGGTCAATTTAGTTTTGATTGGTTGGTTTCTATGCCAATCAGTATCAAAAGCTCTGGCTCCTAGGCAGACATTGGCTCCTCGCAGTTGACCCAAATTTGGTTCTGATTGATTGGTTTCTATGCAAGGAAGCATCTCTGGGTCTGTCTCTTAACCTGATCATCAGCTAATCCAGGCTGCTGGCAAGTGGCTGAACTGCCGATCTCTGGGAGAGAGAGGTTTGGCTACTGGCAAGGGAGAGAGAAGCAGGGTCTAATCACCTTGCTTCTCTATCCACGCCTCATCAGCAGCTGCTGCTATTGCTGTCAACCCTGCCTCTCTCTCTCCCTGAGAGGTCAGCACTTTAGCCTGCTTGCCTGATGCTCATGCAACCTGGCAAATGGTTGAGCCTCCCAATCATTGTGGATGTGACGGATGCAGGGTTTTTATATATTAGGATGTTTTTAATGTATATAATGGCATTAAGAAAAAAAACATCAATATGATAAAAATTATGATCTGATTTGGCCTGCTTGTCTACTTTTCAAGTAATTAGGTTCTGATTTGGAATGAAGAAGGCAATTTTTATTTCTTCCTGTAGGCTCAGAAGCCCATATTTCTTCAATGGAAATATAAGCTGAAGGAATTATAAATGATCTACTCTAGAATGTACAGTCACTGTCTCTCTTCTCTGTTTTTATTACATTTTAAACAAGACTTTAAAAATGCTAACTTATCAGAAATTCACTAGAGGAAAACGAAACAGCATGAATGTAACCCCCTACTAATGAGGCATTAATGCATAATTATTATAATACACATACTTCTCTCCATAGACGAATATTTATAAACACTGAAACAGTCTAGAAATCTCATCTACAGATTGTTTTTCTCTTGTGATTTGTGCTTTTTTCTTATTGTGGTAATATTTAATATATTTCACAAGCTCAGTTCAATGAAAATATTGAATGAGCCTATCTGTATATAGAGTATGTGCTATCTTCAATGAATATATAAAGATGAGATACTCAGCTACATTAAACACACCACCATCAATAATTAGTTATCTCAATTTTAAATATTTAGAGTTGAGCTAACACATGATATGTTAAAACAAAACTAGTTAAATTGAGTAATTTCAGTAGATGGAATTTAGAGAGGAGATCAGGGGAAGCATATAATTCGAATAGCCCAGATTAAACAATGGTAAAGTTTAAGGGAGCCCATTAAATAGAACCCTTTTCTCAGCCTGAGATCTGAACCAATTGAGAGCTAAACAAGAGATAGACATCAAATTATCAGCAGTACTACCAACAAAGGCCAGTCCAGACTAGAGGACATGGCTTAGGCTTGTGTCAGCAATGGATGGAAGTAAACTCATTCACTCAGTCCTATGCAGTGCTGAAATTTAGGCCTGCCTGGCCATGAGGAAGATCAAGCATTGAAGGAGAGTACCCCCTCCAAAGACCACTTTCACATTGTATACATACTACCACTTGTTCATCTAATTTCCACTTTAGGAAATATACATGGAAAATCAGATTACTATGTGCGCTTCCTGTAACATACACACAATCACACACTCAGTGGAAGCAGGTAACTAAGCTTTGAATACCTGGTTCCTCTCTCAAACTCACTAGCTAGATCACTCCTGGTACCTCTGTGAGTTGGACTGAGTGGTGGAGCAAGAGGAAAATTTCTCTCCATAGAAACTAGAGGATTGAACAATAATGACTCCAATCCCCCTTAATAAATACAAATGCTTATTAACTGATTTCAGTTAATATTTTTCTTTAGTCCTTCTTGTCAATATTATAATAAAGGATCTACAGATATGCACTGAATATGTATCTATAGACTCTTTTGTAGGGACTGGGCTTGAGCCTGAAATCATAATCCTCTGAATTAAGATGCATTGGCTAAAAAACATTAAAATCCCTCAAAAACATCCTTCAAATTACATTCTGCATTATTCATTCATTCAACAAGCCTTTACTGAGAGACCACAATACTCCAGTTCAAACTGTGAGCTAAGGCATAGAGATATGAAGATGAACAATGTAAAATTCCTGGCTTTTAAGAAATAACTCCCTAAAAATGCTCAAAAAAATTATGTACCAAATTATACTCAAGAAATAATGCCATCAAAGATCCAAGATGGCGGCATAGGTAAACACGTACACTGCTGCCTCGCACAACAATTTCAAAACTACAACTAAAAGACAGAATGGACATCATCCAGAACCACAGGAAACTTGGCTGAGTGGAAATTCTACAACTAGAAGGAAAGAGAGGGGCTCACAGAGACCCAGAGGAGCTGCAAAAAGCTGAGGTACAGACATGCGCGCGTGGAGAGAGCGGGTGTCGGAGAACCTGGCTGGCTTTCTCTGGCGGGAGGAAAACAGAGACCCCCAATGGCATTGAACCCCTTATCCTATGACACTAAACCCCAGATGCAGCCGAAATTCATATGGGGGGAGTTTGGACTCTGAAAAGGGAGAAATGCATTGAAATTTAGGGAAGTCGCAAAAGATCAGAAGTCTGGTGATGCGCACGACACTGCGCACAGAGGACCAACTGCTGATTGTGCCACTGGCTTTCACGAGTGGGCAGGAGACAGACCCTCCCAACTGTGCCACTTCTAACTCCACTAAACCCCAGTTTCAGGCGAAACCCTGGGGACCCAGACTCATATGGTCCCAGAGCACAGGAGAGCCAGAGGGGCAGCAGTCTAGAGGCACTGCGAGAGAACGCGCATGCGTGCGCACAGGGACCACTCCAGTAATTACCCAGTCACATACGACTCAGGGGCCGTGGAGGGCGGGGCCAACTGGAAGGCAAGGCAGTCCCTTAAGCTCTGAGACTCCACCCATCCCAAGCTCAACGGAGAGGCTTCTGTGGTTTTGCAAGTCTGGTATCATAAGGCTGAATCACACACAGAAGTTCTCCTGGCATAGTGAAAATGCCGAGACAAGGGAAGGGATCACAAACAAAAGAAATGGAGGAAAACAAACAACTGGATATAGAGTTCAAAACCACGCTTATAAGGTTTTTCAAGAATATCCTAGAAAAGCTGGATAAAGTTAGCGAGTCCCAAGAGGAGATGAAAAAGAACCAACTAGAGATGGAAAAGATCCAACTAGAGATGGGAAAGGTCCAACTAAGATGAAAAAGGACCAACTAGAAATTAAACATACACTGACTGAAATAAAAAATATTATTCAGAGACCTAGCAGCAGACAAGAGGAAGGCAAGAATCAAGTCAAAAATTTGAAATATAAAGAAGCAGAAAACACTCAACTGGAAAAGCAAGAGAAAAGAATCCAAAAATGTGAAGATAATGTAAGGAGCCTATGAGACAGCTTCAAGCGTACCAACATCAGAATTGTGGGGGTGCCAGAGGAGGAGAGAGAGCAAGATAATGAAATCCTATTTAAAGAAATAATGACTGAAAACTTCCCACATCTGGTAAAAGAAATAGACATATAAGTCCAAGAAGCACACAGAACCCCATATAAAAGAAATCCAAAGAGAACTACACCAAGACACATCATGATTAAAATACCAAGAGCAAAAGACAAAGAGAGAATATTAAAAGCAGCAAGAGAAAAACAGTTCATTACCTACAAGGGAGCACCCATATGACTGTCAGCTGATTTCTCAACAGAAACAATGCAGGCCAGATGGGAGTGGCAAGAAATATTCAACGTGATGAATAGCAAGAACCTACAACCAAGAATAATCTATCCAGCAAAGCTATCATTCAGAATTGAAGGGCAGATAAAGAGCTTCACAGAGAAGAAAAGGCTAAAAGAGTTCATCAACTCCAAACCAGTATTATATGAAATGCTTAAAGGTACTCTTTTAGAAGAGGAAGAAGAAAAAGGTAAAAGACACAAAATTATGAATAACAAATGCATATCTATCAACAAGTGAATCTAAAAATTAAGTGAATTAAAAATTTTATGAACAGAATAAACTGGTGAATATAATAGAATCAGGAACACAGAAAGGGAGTAGACTGATAATTCTCAGGGGAAAAGGATGAGGGGTGTACAGGGAGAGACTGGACAAAAATCATACACCTATGATGAGGTCAATGGGAGGGAGGGAAGGGTAGAGGGAAGGGTAGGAGTTGGGTGGAGGGGAGCTATGGAGGGGGGAAAAGAGAAACAAATGTAATAATCTGAAAAATAAAGATTTAATTTAAAAAAAAGAAATAATGCCATCAAATTAAAAGTCTATAAAATCCAAATATAAGAGAATTCATGAAAAAAGTAGCCTCTCCAACCAGAGAGTGATAGGTTGGACCACTGGATAAGGTATATTGAGATATTTGGGTAGTCACCTGGGAAAAAAGTAAAATTTTATGCATACCTCACACCTTAAGTCAAATTAAATTCCAAGTGGATCAAAATTTTTAAATGTTTTTTGTTTTTATTTTAGAGAAAAGGAAGGAAAAGAGAGAGAGAGAGAGAGAGAGAGAAACATCGATGAGAGAGAAAAATCAATAGGCTGCTTCCTGCATACCCGCTAGTGTGGATAGAGCCCTCAACCTAGACATGTGCCCTGATCAGGAATCAAACCAGTGACCTCTTGTTTCATAGGTCAATTCTCAACCACTGAGTTACATCAGCTGAACTGGACCAAAGATTTGTATTTTTATTTTTTTACATATATTTTTTTTATTGTTTAAAGTATTACAAATAGTAGTACATATGTCTCCTTTTTTTCCTCTGTTGACCTCCCCCTGGCCTTCCCTACCCGCTAGTACATGCCCTCACCTAACCCGCGCCCCCATGTCCTATATCCATTGGATATGCTTACATACATGCATACAAGTCCTTTGGTTGATCTCTTACAGCCCTCTCCCACCAACTTCCCCTGCCTTCCCACTGTAGTATGACAGTCTGTTCATTGCTTCTTTGCCTCTGTATCTGCCCCTCCACCACCAGATTCTTTCTTTAAAAAATCTTGCCTCTGTAGGTTAGAAATAAACTTATTTATAAGAACAAAATTTGAGCCCCAATTTCAATGTCCAATAGTTCTGAGTCCCAGTTTCAATGTCAAACAGTTCCTTATGTGTACACATCATCAATAGTATCTGGATAGTGGACAAATGGTGGCAATGCAGGTCCGACCCTCTCTGGTTTGGTCCTAGACAGCCTGTAGCGATGCACAGCTGCTGACTGCTCACATGGCAAGGCATCGTCAATGTCTTCCATCTCTGGACTGTTTCTCCTCTTCTCTTCATGGTTGGAGCAGACCTGTCAGTTCCTCTCTGTTGCTGGAGTCTACTTGGTTTTGGCGTTGTTTTCTGAAAGTATATAAACATATTCTTGACCAAAAGTTAATAAAGGAATCTTTTCTATAAAATTGACTTGGGGTCCTTTTTATTTTTGCCCACCTGATTTTCCTTTGGCTTATTTTGACACCATGTGTGTTTTACGTGGGTGTCTTCCTGTTAGTATTACAAATGAAAATTAATTTTCTCAAGTATAAATTTTCTAGATATAATTTACTTCCCGGATATTTTTCCTTATATGATATTATCCTACTCCCCTCCCCTTTTTTATATTAAAGGAGACTTTTGTAAAATTTTTAATGTTATCTTGGTAACTTTAAATTTTAATTTTTTGCATACAAATATGCCTGTTTTATATTCATTGCATGTTAAGCAACTTTACCTTTTTTTTCATATATTTTATTGATTTTTCACAGAGAGAAAGGGAGAGGATAGAAAGTTAGAAACATCGATGAGAGAGAGACATCAATCAGCCGCGTCCTGCACGCCCCCTACTGGGGATGTGCCCGCAACCAATGTACGTGCCCTTGACTGGAATTGAACCTGGGACCTTTCAGTCCACAGGCCGACGCTCTATCCACTGAGCCAAACCGGTTTCTGCATGTTAAGCAATTTTACCATGAGATTAACTACCAATAGAAATTTTAGTTAATACTTTAAAAACAGCTTTTTTTCCAGTACAATTAAATTTTCTTGGGTATTCACTTATTTCAATTCGCCAATTTAAATTAATCTGAAAGCTTGATTACTCTTACTGTCAAATTTAATACTCCACCAACAATTTTAGATTACCCTGTAAATATTAGTGGAAAGGTTTATTCGCATTCTTGAGTAGGCACTGAGCATTCCTAGTGCTAGGATGAATTTAGATATAGGGCAGCTGCTGTTGGTAAGTTTCTGTCTGTTACCTGAGTCCTAATCTGAGCTGAGCCATGTCTCTGTCTGTTACCTGTGTCCAATCTGAACTGGGCCCAGTCTCTGCCTGTTACCTGTGGACCAAAGATTTTTAAATGTACAAAAATAAAGACTCAGAGAGATCCAAGATGGCAGCATAGGTAAACACCTGGACTTTGCTGCCTCTCACAACCACATCAAAACTACAACTAAAAGACAAAATAACTACCATCCAGTACCATGGGAAAGCTAGCTGAGTGGAAGTTCTACAACTAGAAGGAAAGAAAAAAATGCATTGAGACTGGTAGGAGGTATGGAGGTGCTCATGGAACTGGCTGGCAACCAGGTGCACTGTTTTATGTATTTTTTTCAATCGGGAGGGAGAAATAAGTACAGTGGTACCTTGAGATACGAGTGCCCTAACATACGAGAGTTTTGAGATATGAGCTGTGGCGCAAGCAATTTTTGCTTTGAAATACTAGCAACAGTTGAGATACGAGTAATTGCGCAGATCGGCTGGGTGCACACGACCCACCAGTTTACCGCTACTCGAGAATCTCATAGTTTCCCACACCTCAAGGTTATGGAAAAAATTAAACTCGTATCTCGAGGTACCACTGTACCTAATTGCTCTGAAATCAAGTTCTGGGCGAGATTATGGGGACCCAGACTCACAGAGGGAGAAACTAGACTGTTTGGCATTGGGCTGGAACAAGAGGGCTGCTTTCTCTCAGAGGTGCTTACAATGATCATTGTTTCTGCATGAGGGTGTGAGATGCCACGGGGACCTCTCTGGTGTAGGGCTGACAGGTAGCCATTGCTGTTTGCTCTGCCCTCGTGATTCCATCCCACCCAATTTACAACCCCACCCAAGCTGTGCACAGTGGCTTTTGCATATGAGTACCCTGTCCTTTCTCAGCCAAAAACCTATCAAATGCAGCTGGGTCAGAGAGCACCAAAGCTTCCAGAAGAAGGCCCAAGGCTGGGCAGCAGCAGCAGCTTGCCTTGTTTCACAGCTGGTCTTTATCAGGGCACTTCCAAACCCCAAAGCAAAAAGGAGAAATCTGCAGATCTCTCTTTAGCTCCTGCTAGGTAGCCTCAGGCAGTGGCTGACTTTGCACCTCCTTGGAGATCCAAGAGCTAATGTACCCAGTGGTCAGTGTGAGACCATACAAGATTACAATTATTCACAGTCATAAGTGACACACTCAAGGGGCAGACTTGGTGAGCACCAAAACCCAACTGAAGCAAGTTCTGCCACATAAGGGTGTCCCCTGCACAGCAGTTCTTCCATTGTAAACACAGCTGGTCCTTATGGCCAACTGGCATTGAGGTCAATTCCTCCCAGTGATACCAACAACAATCAAGGCTTAACTACAACAATACTGTGCACCCAGCCCACAAAGGGGTGCACCAAGAATGTCCACTTCAGGTGATTGGGGAGGCTGAGCCACTGGGCCCTATAGGACAACTACCACACAAGGCGACTCTATCAACACAGGGAAGCAGCCAAAATGTGGAGACAAAGAAACAGGTCACAAATGATAGAAATAGAAAAAAAAGGAAACTACTGGATATCGAGTTCAAAACCACAGTTGTAAGTTTATTCAAGAATATTCTAGAAACCTCCAAAAAACTTAGTGAGACCTTTGAGGATCTTAGTGAGAATGTCAAAAAAAAAAAAAAGGAAAAGGACTAGTCAGAAATTAAGCATACAATGACTGAAATAAAGAATAATATACAGCCGAAACCGGTTTGGCTCAGTGGATAGAGCATCGGTCTGCGGACTGAAATGTCCCAGGTTTGATTCTGGTCAAGGGCATATAACTTGGTTGTGGGCACATCACCAGTAGGGGGCATGCAAGAGGCAGCTGATCAATGTCTCTCTCATTGATGTTTCTAACTCTCTATCCTTCTCCCTTCCTCTCTGTAAAAAATCAATAAAATATATTTTTTTTTAAAAAAAGAGAATAATATACAGACATTCAACAGTAGATTAAAGGATCCCAAGAATCAAGTCAGCCGAGATCGGTTTGGCTCAGTTGATAGAGCATCGGCCTGCGGACTGAAAGGTCCCAGGTTCGATTCCAGTCGGGGGCATGTACCTTGCTTGCAGGCACATCTCCAGTGTGAGGCATGCAGGAGGTGGCTGATCGATGTCTCTCTCTCATCGATGTTTCTGACTTTCTATCCCTCTCCCGTCCTCTCTGTAAAAAATCAATAAAATATATTTTAAAAAAAAGAATCAAGTCAAAGATTTGAAATATGAGGAAGCAAAAAACACACAAGTGGAAGAGCAAAAAGAAAAAAGAATCCAAAAATATGAAGATAGTGTAAGAAGTCTATGGGACAACTTCAAGTGTATCAACATCCAAATTATGGGGGTGCCAGAAGAAGAGAGAGAACAAGATATTGAAAACCTATTTGAAGAAATAATGACAGAAAACTTACCCTACCTGATGAAAAGAACAGACTTACAAGTCCAGGAAGCGCAGAGAATCCCAAAAAGGACCACATCAAGACACATCAGAATTAAAATGCAAAGGGCAAAAGACAAAGAGAGAATCTTAAAAGCAGTGAGAGAAAAAAACAGTTACCTACAAGGTAGTACCCATATAACTGTCAGCTGATTTATCAGTAGAAACTATGCAGGCCAGAAGGGAGTGGAAAGAAATATACAAAGTGATGAATAGCAAGAACCTACAACCAAGATTACTCTACCCAGCAAAGCTATCATACAGAATTGAAGGTCAGATAAAGATCTTCACAGACAAGAAAAAGCTGAAGGAGTTCATCACCACCAAATGAGTATTATATGAAATGCTGAAGGGTATTTCTTTAAGAAGAGGAAGAAGAAGAAAAGGGTAAAGATACAAAATTATGAACAATAAAGTGACAACAAATACATATCTATCAACAAGTGAATCTAAAAATCAAGTGAATAAAAATATGATGAAAGAACATAGTTGTGAATATAATAGAATCAGGAGCATAGAAAGAAATTCTCAGGGGTAGGGGATGTGGGGGGGTGGGAAGAGATTGGACAAAAATCTTACACCTATGGATGAGGAGAATGGAGAGGTAAGGGCATGGGGTGAGGTGGGAATCGGGTGGAGGGGAGCTCTTGGGGGAGAGA
Source organism: Lasiurus cinereus (assembly GCA_011751065.1). Taxonomy (NCBI): domain Eukaryota; kingdom Metazoa; phylum Chordata; class Mammalia; order Chiroptera; family Vespertilionidae; genus Lasiurus; species Lasiurus cinereus. The sequence continues at coordinate 1,703,889 of JAAGEH010000165.1, forward strand.
GAACACCTGTAATAATCTGAACAATAAAGATAAAAAAAAGATAGCTCCTAAAAAGTAAATAAATAAAGGCTCAAAAGCTCTAGAAGAAAACATGAGGAATTTTTTTTATAATTTAGAACAGGGAAAGTCTTTCTAATTATGACTCAGAACCTGAAAGCTTTGTTCGCACTTGGAGATTTATCTAGGATGCAAACTCCCTTGTATAGTTGGAAGAATTCATGGCAGTTTACTTCTTCAACACCAGCAACAGAAAGCAGGTCTCTGCTGTTTCCAGTGTCTGACATCTTTAAACCTTTTAATTAAGTCAGGCTCACCCAGAAAAATTTCCCTTTTGATTAACTTAAAGTCAAGCAGTTAAAAACCTTTATTAAGTCTCCAAAATATCATCACCTCTAACATTCTCTTGGTTAGAAGCAAGTCACAGGTCCTACTCTCATTTAAGGAGAGGAAACTATACAATGGGATCACTCAATAAGGATCACCTTATGGTGTGTGCCACATCTCTTTTGTATAGAAAAAATAGAGTAGAAAAACTGGCAAAGAAAATGAATAGTTGAGATATCATATTACAGAATTTACCAGATGACTGAAAAAATACACAGAAGTATAAGAGACACAGGAAAAACCCATTTATTTCCAGACAATTTACATGTACCAATACAGGACTCAGGAGAGGGTGTTTCTCTCAAATCCTGAGTCCCAATATGGAGGAGGCTTTCCCTTTTTATATTTCCCAGTCCTTTGTCTCCCAAATATGGTATTATAGTTCAGGAACTTTTGCAGGCTTTACAAAGGGCCCCATGTGCTGGGGTGGAGGTAGTGCTTAAGTAAACAGGTCCTGTAGGACCAGATAATTAAAGAGGCAGTGACTAGACTATAGGCTAATAAGAATGTGCATTAGGTTACTGCCACTGATTCAGATTGCTAGCTCCCCAAAAAATGTCTCATTTTCCCTATCATTCCCCCTGCCTTTGATCTTCAAGCTGATTTTCAGAATTGGGGATTCAATAGAAGACTCAAAGCTAGAGAGTAGGGTGTTTACTAGTTTGAGTCTTTTCTTTTTTATCTTTATTATCGAAGGGATTGTGATGGTAGTCCAGATATCTGGTCTGGAGTAACATCCAGAGCTTCAGGGTTTACTGATTCTATTAGCTGTTGTAAACCTGTTGGCTTTCTTAGAGGAAGGGAGAGGGAGAATGCACAAATTTCTTTATTTCCAGCTTCAGAGCAGTTGGAGTGGTGAACAGCATGTCTTAGTCCCATCTATTTCTTCTTCAGTAGGCCTATCGTCTTTGCTCTGCTCATGTCTGTCTAACTGCCTAACACATACCTTAAAGGATCCTGGCTCTGAATTCTTTCAAGGAAAATGAATGTTGGTGGGCTCCTCTGACTACTTCCATGATGAAGAGGGATGGAGTTTTCTTTCAGAGCCAAGAGATTCTTGCTGTCTGTCAGAGGGACAATGAGGCCTGGGAACAGAAGGAGGTGGGCTTGTGACCTGGCAGAAACAAACTGTATTATAAAATTTAGTATTAATGAGCAATTAGAAGAGTAAGAGTTACAACAAATGGTCTGGTGGAAGGGAAAGAAAATATTTTAGTTCTAATAATTTCTATTGAAATACAATTTTCTCCTTAATATTACCCTTATGTTTATTAAAAGAGCCAAATTAAGATCAATTTATTTATTGTATTTAATTTGGCCTGATTGTTTGCATAAACACAACAAGAATGGCAACTGACAACCTTTGCTGGAATTTCATGTTTGAATCTCAATGTGCCCCATAGGGGAGGAAAGCCAAGCTATCCAGCTGCTGTCAGGCCTGCCTGTAGTATCTTCTGGATTAGGTGAATCCCTCACCTATAGCAACTCTACCCGGGCCCATGTCCTAGGCTTCAAGACTCATTTCAGCAGCTCTCCTTCTCCTCATGGTGGCCTAGAGTGCATGTGGGTTCCGCAGAAGTGCAGAGGCATCATTGTTGCTCCCCTTCTCCATTGGCCAACTGCCAGCAATGGCAAGGTATGGACCTGACACTCCAGCATCAGCCATTTTCAGGGCTACCAAGCAGGATAACTGACTTTCTCTGTGGCACTTTTATTGGCTTCAAGTCTTCAGAATTCAGACAGGGCTCTTTAAAACATGACACTCCAATCAAAGTTTTTGGTCAATAAAATCACCATTGGAAACCAGTCTTATTGAATTTATGCAAAGGAATGCATCACCATGATTTATTTATTAAGTATTGCCAAATTTTGGAGGGATTCTATAGGGAGAAAAATACACTGACCTGCTTTAAGATCTTCTGATTTTCTTTGCCAGTCCTTTCTATGGACTCTTCAGAGTAATCTTTTCTAAATGTATTTTAACAAAATAGTAACTGTCTCCAAATGACAAGAAGAAATTTAAAATGACATGGTCATGGTTTTCATTATAATGTATTTTACATGGAACATTGTCCTTTCTATAAAATCTAATATTCCATAATATTATAACTAATAACCATTAGTTATAACTGCATTTGAGAGAGGTTCCTATGTACCTTCAGTATAAAATTTTCCTTTATGAGAGAGAAAACAAACATTGAAGCATTTCAAAGCCTATTGGGATGATCTAAAGCCAATTAAGAGAAAGTTTCTTAAAATTCAAACCCTTGAAGGATTGTCAAACTTGATTTTACCAAAAGATTAAATATTAACGTATATTAGACAGGAACATAGGCTAGCACACTTTAGTTCCTATGATTAAAAGATGGTCTTTTTTTATTAAATATCTGATTACTCTTACCTAATAAAAGACAAACATGAAATTGACTGTACCTCTGCTATGCCACCAGCCAATCAGGAGTGATATGCAAATTAACCCAACAAAGAGAGTGGTTGATTTGCATACACAGGTGATGAGTGACAGGGCAGGATGCTTGTGTCATCACCATGGTGATAACGCAGGCATTCTGCCCCACCCTTGGTCTCTCAGGGCCTCTGGGCAGTGTGGGAAGGCGGGGCTGGAACAGAAAGAGACAGCTCCAGAGCAGAATGAATTGGCTCCTAGAGTGGAAAGAGGCGTCCCCAGAGTCTGAACAGAAAGGGGCTGAGCTGAAGTAGAAAGGCGGTGCCAGTTGTCAGGGAAAGGAAACCCCGTTTCAACACAAATCTTCATGCATCGGGCTTCTAGTATAATATAATTATTTTACTAGGAAAGAACTGACCAAAATAAGGCTTATTTCCTAACTTTATTTACCCTTGGGTGTGGACAGCAAATGATCAAAAATGTATTAGAATTCTTTATTCTTAGAAACCTTAATTTTTAATGATTACCAAAAAGTAAACAGTATTTTTTAAATATATTTTATTGATTTTTTTACAGAGAGGAAGGGAGAGGGATAGAAAGTTAGAAACATCAATGAGAGACATTGATCAGCCGCCTCCTGCACGCCCCCTACAGGGGATGTGCCGCAACCAGGATACATGCCCCTGACCAGAATCCAACCTGGGACCTTTTAGTCCACAGGCCAATGCTCTCTCCACTGAGCCAAACCGGTTTCGGCAGTAAACAGTATTTCTTAGATTAACATTTATGAACACACTTTAAATGTACTTTTGCCTTTAAGAAAATACACTTTTAACAAAGTACAAGAGATCTTCTGTGATAAAAATTAAAGCAGGTAAATTAAAACGTGTCTAGCAATTAATGTTTCAGTTTTTTATATTTAAATGTTTACCATTTAACCCAGCAATGCTTCAAAGCCTTTAAGTTAATTAAGAAAATTATTATAGGAGTAGGCTTGGCTCTAAATTGTTATATTCTTCCTTAGAAATAACATCTCAGATTATTGCTTCAGCTTCTGTTTTAGGCCTCCAGGCCAGTCCTTCCCTAGACCACTTGTTTTACAATTGTGAACATCATGTTAGTTTTCTGTTTTTGTCTTTCTTATTTTTACCGATATAGACATTCTGGGCCTCTTTTAACACTTTTCTGTACTTTTATCCTTCCAGTTCTTTACCTTTGCAGTTTTCTTGAGATGTCAGGCCAACTATTGGTGATGAAATGTAAATTTTAATATTTCTTGGCCCAATAGGTTCTTAGGGTCTAGCCCAGAGTACTTTCTCATTTGATCTTTTAGTCTTAGGTAAAATTCAGAAGGCCCTTCTTTGCCTTGCAATATTGAAGGCCTTACTTAGGTTCTGAGTCCCACTGGAGTTTCCTGGGTTTGGAAATCTTACATCTGCTAGGAGTACACCAGGGCCAGCCGGGAGCTTGCTTTCCCAAATAGCCATAGCTGACTTTCAAATCACTCCTCCTTCTTTTAGTCTAGCTGGCCAGCTGAGTCATGTTGGTCTTCCAGCAGAGGTTAGTTAGTTTGTTTGTTTGTTTATTTATTTTTACTGCTCCAACTCCTTTCACAGCCTAGAAAAGCTGGCTTCTGATGGTGCAGTGGTCTTATGACTGTTGGAGTCTTATCAAGATAGATCTCCTGAGGGTCAGGCTAGGATTATAAATCATCATCTTGGCTGTTCCCTCAGATCATCCCTGGGTCTCATTTCTGTCTGACTTTGTTCTTTTAGGCTTCTCTGCCTTTATAGAGAGAAGGATGTCTGGACTTTTATTTTTAATATATTTATAATTATTACTAAAAAGGTTTATCTAAATTCTTTATTTTAATTATATCTATTTATCATATCTTAATGACTTTGAGATCTTCAGAGTTAACTATTACCCAAAGCACCTTCTTGACCAATTTTGCCACAGGGATAACTCAATATGAAAGTACCATTTTATTTTAATTATGCTGTTAACTATGATTGTCCTAATCTAGAACATAATAATCCAGCTGGGAGTCATATGCCCCTGAACAAAAATTGCTCATTATCATGGAAGCATTAATCTTGTTACCCAACCCAGCCTATATAGCTCTCTAATACTTCCTTATGTAATTTTAACTATTTTGTATTTCTTTTTAGGGAGAGAGTAGATCTTTGTGTCACCTCAGGGCCCTTAAGATGTCACCAAGTTTTCTCTCAGTTAAATTCTTAAAATATTATATTTAGAAAAGCTGTCAAATATACCCAATTTAAATATTATTAAAACCCAAACCACCTGTAACACCAAAGACCTTGTCCTGATCACAGAATTAACCCCTTTTCAATCTGGCCAATAAAACATTATATCCCAAAGTTCCTTTGCTGAACATTTCGATGCAGCCCAAGAAGCACCCCGCCCTGCCAGGCTCAGTGACAGAAAGCTTTATAATCTGGCTGGACAATGAGATTTTCTCTATATGTATTGGAAGAGTTAAAGAAAATAAAACAGGGTAGAGAAAGATTTATTGTGCTTTGCAGAAAGTTTGTGGCCTTGAGCACAGCATAGCTCAGAAAAGACTCCTGGTATGGATTAGACCCCCACACTAGCAGAGCAGTTTGCAGCTAGCAAAAATCAACAACCTATCTCTCCCTGCTTTCCCTGCCAATGCCCCTGCCCCGCCCCCGTCCCTTTTCAGTATTAACTATTTACTCTGTCCTTAGCAAGGGAGACAAGGATCTGAGATCCTGTATATCCAGGCTTTTTTATACTTAAGGACACATCCTCTCTATGACAGCTGCTATCCCTCCCAGATTTTTCCCTCTTTACTCTAAGCCACTAGGATCTCAAATCCTCCTCCCCCTTTAACACTTTTGATCTCTCCAACCATCCCCTGGTCCCCCAGACTAGGGCTCCTCTATTTCAGCAGACTGAGAGCCCACCACCCTACCCAGGGAATCCACCGCCTCCACCCCATCTCACACCTGCTCCAGAGCAGTTTTCTGCTCTCTTTCTCTTCCATTCCTGCACTAACCTTAAAGTGCCCCTTTCAGAAAATTGCTGGCACCAAATCTGGCTTTATGCCCAGGACCATGCAGACCCTCCACTGGCAGGCCCCTTGAGCCCCCCTGCCCTGGTTTTCTCCCTCAATCAGAACAGGTGCTGTCCTTAACAGAGACCCACTGTAAATCTATCAGGAGGTCAGGAAGGTCCCTGGTCGTGGGACCATATGATTCTCTGCTTGCTAGAAGGGCTGAAAAAGGCAGCCCACAAAGCAGTTAATTATGAAAAGTTAGCAGAAATCACCCAGGAAAATCATAAAAATCTGGTAGTCTTTTTCTCTTGCCTTACACAGGCCAGGAGAAAATATACCAATCTTAACCCAACAAGCCTTAGCAGGGAAGATAAGGGTAGTGGTCTAGCCTTTGTTAATTTTCTTTAGCACACATCCTAAAGCAGTAGGTTTATAGGAACTACTTCCCCCTTCCCAATTAATAGAACACGGGACAACACAAGGTAGCTTTCGTTTCATGCAGGCTCTCACACTCACATTCACACACCAGTCTGACTTTTGACCTTCATTTACAGAAAGTCCCAGAGGCAGATATTTTGCCTAAGTAGTGCCTAGCTACTTCTTCTGCCCCTAAAGGCAGGCTTGACTTAGGACTGGGGAAAAACTCACCAATCAGATGTATGATTCCAGAAAAGGGCTTTCCTCTCTTCCTTGGAGTCCACTGGAGCGCTAGTGGGATCCCTGGTCACCCGGATCCGGTGAGGACTAGGACCCAGTAAATCATTGGAGGGAAGCCTTCCCATCATCATAGGCTCAGGTGAGTGGGCCCACATGCCTGCTCTTGTACAGCAGTGCCTCAAGGGAGAAGGTTTGACTGCGTCCTTCCCAGCCAATGCACCATATTTATGCTACAGAATTTACTAGGTGACTGAAAAAATATGCAGGAGTACCGGAGGTACAGAGAAAAAAAAAAAACATTTATTTCCAGACAATTCACATGTACCAGTACAGGACTCAGGGGAGACTGTTTCTCTCAAATCCTCAGTCCCAATATAGATGAGGCTTTCCTTTTTTATATTTCCCATCCTTTGTCTCTCAAATAAGGGATTATTCTTCGGAACCTTTTGCAGGCTTTACAAGGAGCCCCATGTGCTGGGGTGGGTGCAGTGCTTAAGTAAACAGGTCCTCCAGGACCAGATAATTAAAGGGGCAGTGACTAGACTATAGACTGATAAGAATGTGCATTACGTTACTGGCACAGATTCAAATTACTAGCTACTCCCTCCCCCCAAAAAATGTCTCATTTTTCCTATCAATAAAAATTTCAGGCAAAATATTCAAATAGCCCTTAAGCATAAGAAAAGATGTTTCAACATCATGCATACTAAAAAAAAATGCCTTTTTAAAATCTATCAGTTGGCAAAAATATGAAACTGTACTTGTATTGTCAGTGAGGTAATATACATTCTCAAGCATCGCTGGCATAAGTATGTATTTACCAAATACTTATGAAGAACAATTAGTAATTGGCAATATCTACAAAGGCATGTCCCCTGTGACCTAGGAATCCCTCTTTGAAACATTTATCCTAAAGATACCTCAGCATATATATGAAAATATATAGATTTTGGCAACATTTGTAAGAGTAAAAAAAAAAAATGGAAGCAACCCAAATATGAGATGATGAACAAGGGATGGGTTAAATTAACTATAGTACATTCATACCCTGGAATAATATGCAACTATATAAACACTGCTATGAAAAAAGTAATATGTAGAACAGTATATATAAGTTATATTTTTATACAAGAGTAGAGAAAAAGAAGAATACCATTTGTATTTTCTTTCATATGCATAAATAAATTCTAGGATGATGATGACAGGTTGATATACAGATGATAGACAGATGATAGATAGATAGATAAATAGATAGATAGATAGATAGATAGATAGATGATAGATAGATAGAATCTTTTACAAATCATACCCTCTGGTTGTTTCTCCATGCTCCCTAGTCATAGTCAAACCTTCAGTTTTAAGTTTGATGAGAACTAAAGTTATATTATTCTAACATTTAAGGTGGAAAACTTCTTATAGATACAACAGTAAACTGGAGATTGCTGAATCTAAAATTACCCAAATTCACCATATTCATATTTTCTCCTTCTTCCTATTCTTCAAGGTGTTGTAGTAGCCCAGCTCTGTACTTGATAGATACTAGTTGTACTATATACTAAGTAGTCATATACTTGATGGAACAAGGGTGGTAAGGGACCTCTGACTGTTACCCCCTGGTATGCTCAACAAATACCCTCTAAACCAGCGGTTCTCAACCTGTGGGTTACGACCCCTTTGGGGGTTGAACGACCCTTTCACAGAGGTCGCCTAAGACCATCGGAAAATGCAGATATTTACATCACGATGCATAACAGTAGCAAAATTTCATGGTTGGGGGTCACCACCACATGAGGAACTGTATGCAAGGGTCACGGCCTTAGGAAAGTTGAGAACCACTGCTCTAAACTAACTTCTATAGAAAATATTTTTCAGACACCTGCAATTGTGAGAATGTGGCAACCTGAACTGTATTTACATCTGCTCCTTCTCATGTCCTATTAAAATGACAAAAGAGGAATTGAAAGCCATTAACCCACTAGGACAAAGTGAACAGAAAAGGAAACAAAAACAGAGGAGAGATCCTTCCATCTCACTTGAATATGAACAGGTGGTCCTTCATTTTGTAAAGCAGAAAAACCTGAAGGCTGAGCCTGTAAAGGGGAAAACTAACAAAAAACATTATTCATGCCTTAGCAGCCCCCAGAAGACTGAATCTTAAACTGTGACTGAGGAAGCAGTGAACCAGTCTAACTCATAAAGCAGAATTCCTGCAATGGTCAGGAAGAAGAATTCCATTTTCTTCTAGAAGTGAGTGTGAACAGGGGAAGATGACTAAAAATAAGGATTAGCTGAAACCTTTGTTTAAGAAGCAACCAGAAAATCTCACATCTTCCTTCACTCTTGCTCCTCTCTCATCTAGGACAAAGGACATGATTCATTCTCAAGGAAGAGGAATGGTAGGAGAGTCCATGACTCGGGACACTAGGTACAGTTAAGGGCATGAGCGCTACACTGAAAACAGACTTACCTCCGTGGCTCCCAGAGCACTGGCAGTCGATCATTCCAAGTCCAAGCAGGAGATTGTAGGCGTCTTTATAACCCGACTAGAGCCTGACTAGTCCAAGAGGAAAGTCTCAAGACACTGATTCCAGAGGTTCTCTAACAAATAGATCTCTCTATAGGGGAGTCACCATGACAGGCTGGATTCATGGGCTTAGAGCTGCCAATTCACTGTAAATCACATGCAATTACTCACTGATTGGCAAAGCTCATTATATGTGGCAGTGCTCAATATTGGCTAGCATATAGGGAAACAGACTCCCCCACACACCACTAGTGAGAATGTAAGTTGGCATAACCTCTTTGGAAAGCAATCTGACTATGTATTTCATGGCAATTTAACTTTACCTCTAATAAAATTGTTAGCAGTTTACTTGCAAAAATAAGCCAAGCTATATGTGTAAAGATGTTCATTGAAGCATTGTTTATCATAAAAACTGGGGGTGGGGGAGAGTGGAATTTAAGAAACTAGGTCCATTAATGAAGTGGAATGCTATGCAACCTTTAAAAAGAATGAGGTAGATCTATATATGTTGATACAGTGAGATCTGCAAGGTATACTGAAAAGTAAAAAAGAAATAACGTGCAGACGAGAAATATAAAACACTATCATTTTTATGTAAAATATGTCTATATTATATTTACACATCTATTTGTATATATATATCTATTTGTATATATACATATCTATGCTTACACTTGGAAAGAAAATGTTGGTTGCATTTCTGGAACTTGTTAATAGCAGCTATATCTGGAAAGAATAATTGTGGGTCTCAAATAAGGGAAAACTTGTTTTTCACTGTATACATGTGCTTAATTTTTTGTTTACCATGTGCATATGTTTTTCCATTTGAAAATAACAACACCCAAATATTAAAGGACATTTTAAAAAGTTGTATATCTTTACGTGAAGCATTAGCTGCTATTAGAAGTAAAATATTCTATTCTTGACCTAGAATTCTCCCTTGACAGTAAGACACATAAAATTAAAATTCAACAAGTCTGAGACTAAGCTCCTGGTCTGGCTATCTCACCCATGGCTTCCCCCGGCATCAAACATGTTTCTATTCCTGCATTTCCCAAGCTGACCACCATTCATCCAGTCTCCTAAATCAGAAACCTGGAAATTACACACAACTCTATCTTTCCCTTGCCCTGACTACATCCAACCAACAAATGCTATCAACTCTGCCTCCCAAATTGTTCATAAATCTCACCATCAGTCATCCCCTCTGCCTTAATTGACACAGTTATCCTACTTCCCACAGATTACTCTCATCTCCTTTTTACTAACTCTGCATTTAGTATCTCTTGATTCCTATTCCACAGAATTGCCAAGGTAATGTCTCAATAGACCCAATTTGACCATACAGTCTCCTGCTTAAAATCCTTCAAGAGTTCTTTGTCTTCTTATCACATAATTGTGACCTGCTCCCTACCTAGCTCATCCACCCCCTCTCCACACTGTTTCCTGATTACCTGCCACTCTAAATATCAGCAGGCTCCCCAATCGTACCATGCAGAGCTCATGTCATTCTCTCTTCCTGAAGTGTTTTTGCTCTCTCTTCTATTGAATTCCCATCATTCCTTAGTGTTATTTTACTTGGCACCTCTACCCCAATTATGCACTTCTTTATATTGCCGCTTTTATTTTCTTCCCTCAAACTCTAGCACAGTTCCAGGACATACTGCTCTCAAGTAAATATCTATTGAGTAAACGAGGCAAAATAGAAACATCAGATCTCATTCTAATGTAGGTAATGACGACTCCTCTAGCCTAATATAAGGTCTTCCTTGAAAACAGTGATCCTTGTCAATGCATCTTTTAATTTGTGTCAATAAAATTTGTTCTTCTAACTAGAATATTACAAATATCTATGGTCAATAATGTTTTTTCTTGTGCCTTAAGAATTAAAGTAACCACAGCACATGGAGAGGCCCACAGAGAAGAACTATCAATGAGATGTGACAAAATTGGTATACATGGCTCAAGTAAGAAAGTAATGGCTTTTTGCTGAAACTGGTTTGGCTCAGTGGATAGAGCGTCAGTCTGCGGACTGAAATGTCCCAGGTTCGATTCCGGTCAAGGGCATGTACCTTGGTTTTGGGCACATCCCCAGTAGGAGGCGTGCAAGAGCAGCTGATCAATGTCTCTCTCTCATCGATGTTTCTAACTATCCCTCTCCCTTCCTCTCTGCAAAAAATCAATAAAATATATTTTAAAAAAGAAAGTAATGGCTTTTAACCAATTAATCTATATATTCTATCTGATAAAAGACTAATATGCAAATTGACCATACCTCTGCTACACCATAAGCCATGCCCACCAGGCAATCAGAGCAAGTATGCAAATTAACCCAACCAAGATGCCTACGGCCACAGAGAGAGCAGGGGGGAGGCTTGGGTTGCCCCTGGTAATGGAAGAAGCAAAGTTTTCTACATACCCTGGCCTGCAGGCCTCTACTTAAGGCAACAAAGTTTCAATGGCTGTGTGAGAAGAAGGCTTGGCTCTGCTCTAGGCTACAAAGTTTCAATTGTAGAAGATAAATAAATCCCAGATACCAGGGCCTCCACTTGGATTGCTGGTGGGTGTGGATGGCCTGCAAACCATCACAGTCCCTTCACTCAGGCTGCCCCACAACTGAAGCAAACCCCCATGCTGATCCAGGTAGGTTCAGGCCTAAACAGGCAGTCTGACATTCCTCAAGGGGTCACAGATTTGAGAGGGAGCAGGCTGGGCTGAAGGATACCCCCCATACCCCGTGCATGAATTTCATGCACTGAGCCTCTAAAATATGTGTGTGTGTGTGTGTGTGTGTGTGTGTGTATGTGTATACACCTAAGCGACTGTTACAACTGAACTACCAGTAGCTATGATGCCCACTGGCCACCAGGGGGCAGACGCTTAATGCAGGAGCTGCCCCCTGGTGGTCAGTGCACTCCCACAGCCAACCTCCTGCAGCTGGCCAACCTCCCATGGTCCCTCCCCCTTGTTGGCCAGCCTCAACCCCATTCACCCCATCAGGACTGGGTGAGACAGCCTCAATCAGCCCAGATTGCTGCCCAGGCTGGGGGACCCCACATGTAAGTGAATTCGTGCATCGGGCCTCTAGCGTTAATATAAAGAAGTAATAAGATATTTTTTTAAAGTTTATAATTTATCAGTGGCAAACTGTGGCAATGTCAATAAGGGGAAAACTCCAATTCATTTAACCTAGAAAATGTTAAGATATAATAAATACTGTTTGCTAGAACAATGGAATCAGAAAAGGAAAATTCAAACTATATAAAGCCCTACGTGGAATGTAAAACATTTAAACCTCAAGTCATTTTCCTGGTGCTTAAATGTCCTGTACTTGCAGGAACATTCTCTATCACCTTGACAGTTTCTTTGGTATACAAATTTTATTTACCTGAATTATTAATGCTGCTTTTGTTTGCACCCATATCTTAATTTTTCTCTCTTCATTCACATGTCATGAGTGTCCTGATTCACATATCAGGAGATGATGAACAACATATTTCTGGGAAAATGTGTAGTGTCACCAATGTTTTTGTACTGCTAGAAGATTATTTTGTTTCTCAGGTGTTTTTTTTTTAAATGAGCATTTCTCCTATTTTATAAACTGTCAATCACTGAAAGTATACTTTAAACTGAATTGAATGGTTAAAGGGGAGACTTTAAAGTATGGATTGTGGGTCAGACAAGACAATATAATACATAGGGATTTCAGTGAGCAAGCAATTCTCAATATAAAATCTATGCCTGCAGGAAAAATTCCTCTGGCCAATAACAAGAAACACCAATTAGTAATGTTCAATAGAGTATTGTTTTAGCTATTTAGCTAAAATCTTCATATTTTTATTAGCATCACCTTATATAACACACAATGTTCACGCTCAAAACCTGTTTAATTTAGACAGAAGCTTTGTTGAAGCAAAAGTTAGAAATACTCAAGAGTTGAGATTATAGCAAGACAAACTATTCAACTTTAACTGAAAAGAAGGGGAGGGATTATCAGTCTTTCAGCTCTTTTTAAAAGATTTCTCTGTTTCATTTTATAATAAACTAAACTGTAATGATTGAAAAGGAAGAGAAAGCAAGTCTGTCTTTTTGCCAAAGTTCCTTGCAACTCTTTAAGGAAGAACAACGCCTCACTAACTCCCACTAAAATCACAAAGATTCAGTTAAGATATTAGGCGACCATATAAACAAACACCCTATGATTTCAAACAGACAAGCTCATTGGGAAGAAAAAAGTTTTCTGTCTTTGATTTCTTTCAGAATGATAAAATGAAAGGGACAGTAATACATATTTTAAGCCCTATGAATTCACCATGGGGCTTTAGAATAAAGAGGTAAAAACCTTTGAACTAACAAAGCCCATCACTGTGCACTTTTTCCCTCACGGGCACCTTATAAAATAAATCATGCTAGATGCAGCGACCAGCTGGCTTTTGCCACTACACCTTTAGTAACATAACCCATTTCCAGACTATATCTGCCCAGCCAGAATTGACCACATCATTGACTCCGCTTGGACCTCTCTTCTCATTTTCAGTCTGATGCCCTGTGAAAGCATTCACTCAGCGGCTTACATCTGAGTGTCTCTTTGTACTAGCCCAAAGCCTGAAGTCTACAGACTGCATTAAGTTGATTAAAGTAGTCCAGAGACTACTTCGGCTTTTACACTGCCCTTAGATTAAAGACCAAAAAAGGCTTCCTTTTTCTGAGGATGTTTTAGTTTTGGTTGGGGACGTAATTTGGATGAGGTGTTGGGTTTTCTGGATTTGATTTTTTTTATTTTTTTATTTTTTTTTTGCTGGTTTCATTTTATTTTCTCTGTAATTTTCAGAAGTCAACAAAAATAAAAAGGCTTTTCGATCAGAAAAGGAGAGAAGGCTTTTACTACAAATGATTTCTAATAATTCCTTTGTTCCATAAGCACAGCAGTTACAGCTGCTGAAACTGAAGAAATCATCTCTATGTCCTGATAAAGCATTCATCCTGGGCCCTGGGAGATAAGCCTTGAGGAAATATAAGTAAGTTCCCTAAATGTAACTGAATGGAAATGGCTCCTCAGTCAAATATAAAATCTAAAGGAAAACTGGAGTCCAAAAAATCAAATAGTCTATTTGTGAACTGATAAAAAATAAAATAAAAATCAGGGAAACAAAATGGCACACAGCACAACTTGAGTATCTAGTTGTACCATACTAGCACAAGGTAAATCACAGTGCTTAAGAACATGAGTACAGGAGTTGAAACTCTGGTTATTCAGCAAGCTTCCCCAGTTACGTGACTTGGGGAAAGTTGACCTAAAAAACTCTGTTTTCTTATCTGTAAAAATGAGGATAGTAATAGTGTCTAACTCTTAAGAAAATAGTTGTCAAGTATTTAGCACAATACCTAGCATATAATACACTGCAGTTCAACAAAGCAAATTTAGAAATAGCAAATGGTATGGTGTGAGACACTAGGCTTAGCTCCCAAAGAACTGGGCTTTAGTTCTGGCTCTGCTATTTACTTCCTGTGTGACGACTATAAGCAGGGTTTGAAGCCTCAATATCTTCATCTGTTAAATGAGGGAGTTAAACTAGACTGAAGTTTTGTGTATTCACATGTCTTCTCAGCAGCACTACTCTGTATGTTCAAAACTGAATTACTGCAGTAATTTAGTATATAAATATTAATAACTATGCATGGTGTCAGATGGGTACTAGATTTACCAGGGGAATCACTTTGTAAATTACATACAAGGTTGTATGAGACTAGGATAATATTGTGGGTCAACTGTAATTGAAAAAGAATTTTTTTAATAAATTACTATTTTCTTAAATACTGATCCATTTGGTCAAAAGAGCTTTTATTTCTCTTTTCTAACCCCACATCTCAGTAAACTTCCCCATGTTGGCAAATAGCACTGCCATTTATCTAGTCTCTCATGACAAAAACCTTTGAAATCATCCTTGATACCTCTCTTTTTTCCATAACCCATATTAAATCCAGCAGCAAGTCTGACTGGCTCCTACCCTCAATAAATATTCAGAATTGGACTACTTCCCCTTACATCCAGAGATGCCTTTGTAGTCCAAGTCACCATCTTCTCTGGTGTAGATTACTGCAATACCCTCCTATTGGATTGCATTATAATTATGAAATATCCCTCATCTCTAGTGATGCTTCATATCATAAAAGTCAACTGTGTCTGGTCTTAGTAAGGTTGTAACAGTTTTGATTTTTTTTTTTTGGCTGGAGATTTTAAGTTTATCCTTTCCTACCTTTTTATTATTAAATTTTCTATAACTTCAAATATTTATATCCCTTAATATTTGTAAGCAGAATATAGTTGGGTTTTGTATTTTTATCCAGTCTTAACAGTACCATCTCGGTTTTTTACATGGAATAGTATATTTACTTATAATGCACTTACTGGTATAGTAGGTTTATAGCTATGATTTTATCATTTGTTTTCTATTTTACTCTCTGTTTCATATTCATTTTGTTCTCCTTTCTTTCCTTTGTTGGATTAGCCAAATATTTTTTTTCATCTTTCCCTGTTAATTGTCATACTATTCTTTTTATTGTTCTTGTATAAAATACATGGATTATATCATGTATGCTTAAATTATTATATTCTATACATTTTATTATCATTTCCCAATACTGCTAGAATATTAAAACACTTCAGTGCTATTTAATGGTCTCTTGCTTTTTGCATTATCTTATCATGCATTTGGTTATATATCAATTTAAAACTTTATAAAACTTTACTATTATTGTTATACACAGTCAATATTTATTTACATTTACCTATATATTTGCCTTTTCTAGTATTCTTTATTCCACCTTGAATTTACATGCTTCTTTCTGAAGAACTCCCTTAACTCTTTTCTTTCAGTACAGGCCTGCTAGCAACAAATACTCTCCACTTTATCATGCTTTCAAAGTTCTAAATGATTTTTATTTCATCTTAAATTTTAAAGTATATTTTCATCAGGTATTGAATTCTAGCTTGACAGTTGTTTTCTTCATCATGCTAAAAATGCTATTCCATTGCTTTCTCACTCCCATGGTCTCAATTAGAAAGTTGGTTGTAAGTCTTATTGAAGTTTTTTTGTTTGTTTGTTTTAAAGGAGGCCAAATTTAAGATTTTCTCTACTAATTAGTTTTTCAGTAGTTTTATATATGAAACGCCAAGTATTGTTTTCAATGTATTTGTCCTGCTTAAATCTATGGATTAATGTCTTAATCATTTTTGAAAATGCTTACCCATTAACTCTTTGAATATTATTTATACTCTATTCTCTTCACTTCTCTTTCTAGGACTTCAAGTACATGTTCCTTTCAGAATGTTCCACGTGTTCTTATATGGCTTTTTCCATTATTTTTATCCTTGTGCTTTGGCTTGTATATTTATATTGAGCTGTTTTTCAATTTAAACAAAAAACAAAACAAATAAACAAAAATATAAAGTCTCGAGACGATGCTATCTTCCACCAAAAAGGCTTTCCTATCTCTGAAACAGCAAGGACAGCCAACAGAGGAACTAATCATCTCAAAACAAACAAGGACTCAACTGGGTTGAGGCTTTGATGGAGTTTTGCTAAAACTCAATCTAGCTCTGCTTGCTCTGTTCCATGGCTCTCCCAGACCTTTTAGTTGTAAACTTGGACTTTGATTTCCCAAATCTATAAGACTGAGGGAGATTCAGTTCTGCTCTTCAGAATTTATGGCTTTGCTCTTTTACTTCCTACTCCCTTCACCTTCCAATGTGGCAAATGTCTTCAAGGAAAGATCAGTTATGTGAGTGAGACTTTTTTTTTTATCCCAGCCCCCAAAAAGGAAAGAGTTCTGCTGGTTTCTCTGTTTCCCAGAAATGGTTTTCTGCCATGGGTCAGGACCAGATTTCCATTTCTAGATGCACCCATAATTAATAAGTGTCCCAAATGAAAAGAACCAATAGAATAATTCATTATTCTTTCAAGGGAATTCATCATCCCTTGCCTACCTTGTTTTGGGGCTTCCTCCCTTGGAGGAATCTTTGTTTCCTAAGAATCATAAGACTATAAGATATTTCATCTTATTTTTTGAAAACTTTCAATCTAGCTCTTTACTCTAAATCAGCGGTTCTCAACCTGTGGGTCACAACCCCTTTGAGGGTTGAACAACATTTTCACAGGGGTCGCCTAAGACCATTGGAAAACACAGATACGATTCATAACAGTTGCAAAATTATAGTTATGAAGTAGCAACAAAAATAATTTTATGGTTGGGGGTCACCACAACATGAGGAACTGTAGTAAAGGGTCTCGGCATTAGAAAGGTTGAGAACCACTGCTCTAAATGAAACCTCAAGGTTCAGCAAATGTATTATGGGGAAAACTAGCCGTGTATCTGAGATCCATCTAGTCTTGAATTTTGTCATTCTATCTCTACATAACCATTAAAATGTTTATTTTTTTCCAGAAGTAGCCTTCAGCCCATGCCAAATTTTGATCCCCAAGCTGCAACCAGAATTATCACCTCAGGAGCGAAAATGACTTATCATCATCAGCCTCCTCTCTTAAATGATCATGTATCTGTCTTCAATGCTTCCATAGCTCTCTGGTACATTTTAAATTATGAGTTTTGAAATTTATCTACCTTTTACTAATTTTTTTCAGCAGGAGCAATGCCTTACCACAAGTACATCATACTCAGAAGTGGAAACCTTCATAAATCTCCTAACAGTTTTTGTTGCTCTCATTTATGGCCATGCTGTAAACTATTTGCCACACAGAAGCTGGGCTGATTCTTTTAAATTGATCATAACACTCCTACTGTACTTATAACAAAATCCTAACTTCTTATCATGCTTTCAAGGTCCTAAATGTTCTTGCCCTGATACCTCTCTGACCTTATCTCTTAACTTTCTCCTCCGTGTCATCTTTGCCCCAGCACAGTGAATAGAATTTTACTACTCCTCACTATACATTGTAGGTAGGTGCTCCAGGCCTTCTAGTTATTCCCCCATCAGGCTCATTGGAAATCTGTTGTGTCCTCTGTCCCACTCTATGCCAGAATATAAGCTCTGTAAAACCAGAAGCATTATTTACCTTATTCAACCACTATATTCTCAACACCTAAAATAAACCCAGCCATAACATAGATGTTACATAAATATTTACTTAATAAATGAATGAAAAAAAAATTGAAGCTGCCTTCACTGAAATGAGGCTGGGGTTCTAAGCCCTGCCTAACAACCTCCCCCTTACTTCCAAAGATAGCCTAGATCATTGAGAACTGACTACATGTTTTTCAATGAAATTTTAAGTAAACTCCTATAGGAAATGTGTCCAAAGCAACTTGAGGTTCTAAGTAGCACAGTCTAGAAAGTAAGTGGATCACTAAGTTTATTTTCAATTCTAATATTCTAGCCAAAACTAACATGTTAAGGGGAAAGCTGAACAGCCTAACAGAGCTGTCTTACTGATACTTTATTTTTACAAGAAAAATATATGATCAAGAAGCTGAATATTAAAGGCAAAAAAGAGCAATAACTATGTACTTACTTTGTAGTTCCACCTTATTTTCCAGAAAAACCTTTCAATTGAGTGCCAGGGTTTGGGAACTCAATCAAAATTAGTTTTAGGCTTCTCTCTGAATAAAAACAATGCTCTTCTTTAGAATGCATTCGAGTCTATACAACTGGTTGTGCTTGTAACAATTTCATGAATATAGCTTAAATTTTTTCAGTTTCTCAGTTTGGGTTCATTAAGCTCCTACATACAGAGTCATACAAGTTTCTGTGTAGGTGAGAAGGAAAAATAAATAAATAAATAACGTGTTCCCACTGATCTATGCTCTACTTTCCCTAAAGATGAAAAGGGACTTTATGCTTATGAAACTTCACAAAGTAATGCCTACATAAAATCTAAACAACTCTAGTGCCTGAAAGAATTGTATTTCATCAAAAAAGGTTATTACTAATCACTCACACGGACCTGGTATTTTCTTCCCACTGTTACAAAAAGTATCAATTTGTTCTCTCTCTCTGGGCAATTTCCCATCATTTCTCAAGACAAGATTTCCCTGAAGTACCAGCTTAGAAGGCACAAGGAGTGTTAGGTATACCTTTGGTACCAATCCCTTTTCACCTCAATACACATCTTTCATGATTCCGTGACCCAAGAATTCCATTGTTTGGTTTTATTAGCTTAAATAAAATAACATAAGAAGAATGAAGCATTACAAAGATGAAACTTAATAGAACTAAAACTTAAAATGAGCAATAATTACCTTACACTTTGACAAAACTATTTTGGGACCATATAAATCCATAATCCAAAGGCAAATTTTTTCACAGGCAAGATAATGCAAATTCTCTCTGCTCTTATTCTTAGCTCAAATTACTGGCATCATCAAATATTATCTTAATACTAACCATAGGCCATAACTAATATTCTTTCTATATCTAAAAGAAAAGTTTAAGAGAAGCCAAGTTAGTGGCATAGGTAAACACCTAAACTGCTGCCTTGCAAAACAATTTCAAAACTACAACAGACGTCATACAGAACCACAGGAAGGCTGGCTGAGTAGAAATTCTACAACTAGAAGGAAAGAGAAAAGCACATTGAGACTCACAGGAGCTGCGGAAGTAAAGTGCAGAGGTAGAGGCATGTGTGTGGAGAGGGCTAGCAACTGAGTATGTGGCTGGCTTTCTCAATTGGGAGGGAGACAAAAGCTCCCTACTGCTCTGAACTCTGGATCTGGGCGAGACTCTGGGAACGCAGATTCATTCAGGAAGGAACTGGACTGTCTGTCAGTGGGCAAAACTCGAGGGCGGCTTTCTCTCAGAGGTGCTTACAGTGATTACCGTGGGACACTGAGACACAGGGGCCTCTTATGGCAGGGCTGACAGGAAGCCATCAATGTTTGCTCTGCCCTGAGACTCCACCCCATCCAAGTTGAGCAGAGAGGCTTTTGCAAGTCTTCTTCCATAAGGGTTCTCCAGCACAGAAATTCCCCCAGTGTAGACACAGCTGATCATCACAGCCAATTGGCCTGGAGGTCAGTTCCTCCCAGTGATACCAACAATAATCAAGACTTAACTACAACAAGACTGTGAACACAGCCTACAAAAGGGAGCAACAAGAGTGTCCACCTCAAGTAACTGGGGAGGCTGAGCCACTGAGCCCTATAGCACACCTAGCACACAAAGCTACTCTTCCAACTCAGGGAAGCAGTGAAAATGCAGAGACAAAGAAACAGGTCACAAAATGAAAGAAATGGAAGAAAGCAAATGCCTGGATATAGAGTTCAACTACAGTTATAAGATTTTTCAAAAATTTTCTAGAAAAGGCCAATAAATTTAGTGAGACCCTTGAGGATATGAAAAGGACCAATTAGAAATTAAACATACACTGACTGAAATAAAAAATAATATCCAGAGAACCAACAGCAGACTAGCAGACCATAAGAATCAAGTCAAAGATTTGAAATACAAAGAAGCAGAAAACACCCAACTGGAAAAGCAAAAAGAAAAAAGAGTCCAAAAATGTGAAGATGATGTAAGGAGCCTCTGGGACAACCTCAAGTGTATCAACATCCGAATTATAAGGGTGCCAGGAGAAGATAGAGAGCAAGATACTGAAAACCTATTTGAAGAAATAATAACAGAAAACTTCCCCCACCTGGTGAAAGAAATAGACTTACAAGTCCAGGAAGCACAGAGGACCCCAAACAAGAGGAATCCAAAGAGGACCACACCAAGACACATCATAATTAAAATGCCAAGAGCAAAAGACAAAGAGAGAATATTAAAAGCAGCAAGAGAAAAACAGTTAGTTACCTACAAGGGAGTTCCCATATGATTGTCAGCTGATTTCTCAACAGAAACTATGCAGGCCAGATGGGAATGGCAAGAAATATTCAAAGTGATTAATAGCAAGTACTTACAACAAGATTACTCTACCCAGCAAAGCTATCATTCAGAATTGAAGGTCAGATAAAGAGCATAACAGATAAGAAAAATCTAAAGGAGTTCATCACCACCAAACCAGTATTATATGAAATGCTAAAAGGTACTCTTTAAGAAGAGGGAGAAGAAAAAAAAGGTGAAGATAAAAATTATAAACAACAAATACATATCTATCAATAAGTGAATATAAAAATCAAGTGAATAAAAAAATCTAATGGACAGAATAAACTGGTGAATGAAATAGAATCAAAAGCATAGAAAGGGACTGGACTGACAATTCTCAGGAGGAAAGGGGTGTGGGGGTGTGGGAAGAGACTGGACAAAAATCATACACCTGTGGAGGGGAGCTAAGGAGGGGTGGGAAGGAACAATAATAATACAGTGGTACCTCGAGATACGAGTTTAATTCATTCTGTAACCTTGAGGCGTGGGAAACTATGAGATGCTTGAGTCGCAGTAAACTGGTGGGTCGTGTGCAGCCGGCCAATCTGCGTGATTACTCGTATCTCAACTGTTGCTCGTATTTCAAAGCAAAAATCGCTCGCTCAACGGCTCGTATCTCAAAAATCTCGTATGTTAGGGCACTCGTATCTCAAGGTACCACTGTAATCTGAACAATAAAGATTTATTTTTAAAATAAAAGTTCAAGGTAATTTGAAATGTGTCAATTTTGACTTCCTTTTTACAATTAACTTTGATACGTTTTTCATTCTTAAGTACTCATTTTAAACATAGGTAATTACCAAATATCAAATGACTGGAGACTTTTTTGCGACTAGTTCAGCCAAACCTCTCAGAAACAAGGATGATTTCTCTTCAAATTGGACTTTAGGATTCAGATACATAAAATGCTTCTTCTGGAATCAAAATGGAAAACACTTTTGCTTCTAGATTTTTAGGAGCATGAGGACAAAATAAATGAAAAGTGTTACTTTTCACCTCTGAGGCTTAGCCTCTCATTCAGAAGTTTCAAATGGTGGCCAGCAGATCAAATCCAGCTCACAGATGAGTTTTATTTAACCAATTGGTGGTTTTTAGATTTTTGAATTCATTATCAACATTTAAAAAAAAAGCTTTTAATTCACTTTAAAAAGTCATATGTTCCATTTTTCTTTTTAGAAGACTGAGAATCAGGCTAGGCAGTAAGTGGGGCTGACATTTAACACACACTCATTTGCCAGGCCAGGTCTATAGCCATTAAAGGGAAGGAGTGTCTTTTTCTAATTTGCCCAAAGGTACCATAGAGTCAGTCTAGCAATGACACTATCCCTGGCCCTCATTCATTCGTGGTAATTATCACCTTAGACAAAGGAGGATTTAGACACAGGATGTAAATTTGAATTTGCTACATTCCCCACCACTCCTTATTATTACCCTCCTGCTCAACTCCATTATAAGACCTGCCTGGTGTCTCTGTAGACGTCTGAGTTTACAACTTTTGGTCAGCAGCAAAAGGAAATGACGGTTTTTATTTCTTCATCTAAATGACATGAGTTTAAATTCACTTTGTAGAAGTAGATAGTTTATCCCAGCAATTGGGCTTTACAGTCAGGTAGACTTGGGTAGCTGTCTAACATTAGGAAAGTTATAAAACCTGTCTGTGTATCAATTTTCTTATCTAGGAAATGAGATTAATGTTACCTACTGTAAATTAAATGAGATAAGCACGCAACATAATGCTTGGCATACATTGGGTATTTTATAAAACGTAATTCCACGTTGATTGCTGAAATGCCACGCTCTCCCTGACCCTGACACAGAAATCTTGTCAGTACTGTATTTTGGGAATCATGCATATTTATTCAAACTTATTAGACTATAAAATGTAAAGCATGAAGGTGGGGACGATGTCTATCTTTTATTCTTTCCCCAACACTGGCACGTAGTAGGAACTTCAAACTTGTTGGTAGAACAAATGAATGAATGCAGTTACTTTCCTGGCTGCATTAGGAATTGGGGAAAGAACTAGATCCTTCTCCCTCCCTAATCCAGGCATTCTTTTCCAACATAAATCAGGGGATACAATTAATATAGAGTTCTGTGCCAAATGAAAGACAAAAGAAAGGTGCACTTGAGCAGTGGAAACAAAATTAAACTTTTGCCTTGGGTTGACAGAGATTTCCTGGGCAATTAAACTTCATAATATCATAATCCATTAAATCAAAAAACCAGGGAGGGTCCAAGCACCCCCACCACCAAATAGACACATACAGAGACTATTAATGCAAGCACTAACTCAGGGCATGGGATCCAGAAACCCATAGGAAAGAGCTGCAGACTGTCACTTTTCAATTGGCCCAGGAAAAATTTTAGGGTGATGGATGACTGGAAGCTATATAAAAAGACAGGAATTTTTGGAGACTGGGGATGTCCCACAGGCAGTCAATAAAAGAATGGGCCACGGGTGGCATTCAATGGATGTTGAGCACTATCTCCTCTTTAAAATAAAAACAAAAAGCTGATACACCCAGAAGGCTAACCTCATTATCCTCTGTCGGCAGAAATATACTGAGACTTTGGCAGGGTTTTCTCAATGGGGAAAACAGGGTAGCTGTCAGCCTCTAGCTAGCCAACTTGAGTCTAAAATGTAAAAGCAAGTGGGATTTGTTTTTCCTAACCTATCGGGATCATTCACCCTCCCGCTTACTTTCCTTTGAAAATGTGCAAGACTGGTACAATATACTTTAGTGATCCAGGTTCCTCATTTTTACATTAGTACAACTGGAAAATCGGATGCTACCTCTATGTGTAATGTAGCACAAAGGTATATTCACTGAGGCGTGCAACCAGAATGTGTCAGTTCAGAGGGGAAAAGAATCCCCTGTCCCTGGCAAAATATTTTACACTAAAAATGTTACTCCCAATGCAAGACTTACTAAGTGTTAGACCCAGGGGTGATGGATTGGGGGAAGTGTCTTCATGTTGCAATAAATACCCTATTGCACAAGGTCTGATTTGATCTATCCTCCTTTTTTAAAGAATAGTGGATATTTTAGCTGTTCACGAATGGGCAATTTGTTATCATATAATCCCTAATATGGGAGGTTCCCATGGCTTCACTTAGATCACCTAGATCTTATGCTGTTGAAATAAAATGTATTAGATGCCGCTACTTTGATGCACAAATGCTTGTTTTTAAAAGAAGAAAAGATTTTTTTTTCTGTTTCTACCAGTGGAGAGGCTGTGAGCAAAGCTGCCATTCGTTGATTCCTGTTACATGAGTAGGTGCCTGTAAAAGGCCAGGTGGTGTTTATGCAGATGACTGAGCAAGTTACAATGTGTTCTTCCTTTTGGATAAAACATTAGTGTATCAGATGTGACAAATCAGATGTTCATCTTCCGCACTTCTGCATTATTTTACATTGAGAATTAGACGATGTGCTGGCTTAGCTTTTTGCTTTTGTTTGTGTGGGGTTTTTTTCTTGAGAATAAGTTCATGAATAAAGTTCTCACTACACTCTGCATAATCATAGTCTCACAGATAGCTAACTGGCTAGGTAATATGGTAATTACAACTATATCTGTAACTTGCATCGTACGAGAGAAAAGGCACATGTTCTGGAAAACAAAAAAGTACACCATTCATACACTCTAAGAGTTAACATATGATCCATTTTTATACACTTGTTGTCAGGGAAAAACAGGGTCTGCTCGTCTTGACATCTTGAGAAGAAGCACCTGATGCTCCAGTGTCCAACTAGGAAATTAGCATTTTCTGAGCACCAAAACGCAAGGCTCAAAACCATTTTCCACAATGCACGAAACAAGTGTCTACTTCCAATCCAAAGGGATGTCGTATATAGATTGTGTGTTCTTAAAAATCCCAAAATAATTTTTAAATACACAGATCATGTTCCTGCCTACAGAATTTGCAGTAGCATCACCCCCACTTGCTGTTTTCATGCTTTCAGCCCATTTCAAATCTCCTGAGCTACCC
Organism: Lasiurus cinereus; assembly: GCA_011751065.1. Taxonomy (NCBI): domain Eukaryota; kingdom Metazoa; phylum Chordata; class Mammalia; order Chiroptera; family Vespertilionidae; genus Lasiurus; species Lasiurus cinereus. Next base: position 1,728,776 of record JAAGEH010000165.1, read on the forward strand.
TCCATAGCACTACTATTTTGTCCAAGAAGGCAGTCAGAGGTTCCCCACAAACAGAGATTTCCAATAGGAACAGCTGAAAACTTGCGCTGTGGTGTGTAGTAGGTATCTTTATTTTGAGAGCTCCTATTATGAATTAGAACAGCACTCACCAGTGAGAAACTAATAGAGTAGGGCAACTCAATTGTTTAAGGGCTCTTATAAGTTCTTTTAATGCTCTTAGTCATGTATCATTCAAAAAATATTTATTGAGTTTCTATCATATGCAATTCAAGATAAGACCTTTTTTGCCAAGATAAATATGCAAGTGTACCAGTGAACTTTCAGAAGGCAGGTGGAATCAGTAGAGACTTTATGTAAAACATCAAGTTTTTGCTGACCCCTGGAGAGAGAGGCTCTAAGATGAGAAGAGTGGGTGGGTAGGAAGTGGGATAGGAAGAAGGGGTTGTAATTCTAGACTACTACCCTATATAATAAAGAGCTAATATACTAATTAGACCAAACAGCAGAATGGCTGTCCAAGTGACCTTCTGGATGAAACCAGGGCTGTGAGGGCCAAGCCCCTTGCATGAATTTTGTGCACCAGGCCTCTAGTTAAATATAATTTTATTATTTAAAGTAGTGATTAATATCATTCACGTATGTTATAAAATATATTTGATGTATTTATTATTAAAATGTTAATATTTTAGCATATGGTGATACATATGTTTTATTTTACTATTGATGTAATTATTACTAAGTAATACTAATTAATATATTTTAATGGTAATATCTCTTATAATAGCTTACATGTACAAAGCATTTTTCTTTGTGTTGTGCACTATTCTAAGTTATAGAGCAACTCAGTTAACTCTCACAATAATCATTAGGATGCCCATTTTACAAATAGAAAGGAGAGATTAAGAAACTTGCCTAAGATTACTACAAGGATGTGGAAGAGCTGTGTTTCCCCAAAATAGCCTGACTCTAGAGCCCTTGCTTATAATGACTATGCTCTATAACCATAAAATTAAAGACTGCGGAATAAAATGTTACAATAAATTATAGACGTCGGTTGTCAGATTGTTAGGTTAATTGTTTTTCTCATTTTCACTTCTCCCATTTCCTACGACACACAATCATTTGCAAAATCCCATCTCTTCTACCTCCTGCATATCTCCACTTCCTCTTCACTGCCACTGACTTTAGCCATTCTTCATCTCCTATCGGGACTATTACTTAAAGCTCCCCTTTTACAATTCATTCTCTCCACCATCAATTAGGCAGTAGCATTATAATCTTGGGGCATGCTGTAAGTAATTTGTTCCTGATCCTAGTAAAGTTACAAAGTTTATAAAACACTTTACTAATAAGGGAATTGAGTAAAAATGATATAATTTGCCTATAGCCACACAACTAATAAGGTTAAGAGACTGGATTTAAACCCATGGCTATCTGACTCCCAAATTGCTATTCTATCCACTAGACTAGCAATCACCAACCAGAGGTCCATGGATCACTGCTGGTCTGTGAAGTTTGAAAGGTTGGTGACCACTGCACTAGACTTGCTATTGCTTTTAGAACCTCAATTGTAGATTCAACATTGATGTAGACACATGACATGCATTTAAGTCTAACAGAGCCTTCCACGAAGGTTCTGCCCATAAAATCCCCTTTATACATTCCTTAAAACAGTTTCTATAAATATGTTTTACAATATTATTGTTATTCATGTACATCTGTACCTTCAGTTCCTTGAATTCAAGCAGGATAATATTCACCTTGATGTCACCTCAGAACCTAGTAAAGTGTCTCACATATATATGACAATAACTCAAAAAATGATTCCTAAGTAAGTAAACCCATAGTGGTTTTGGATAATCCAGAAGCTGTTTCAGAAACATCATCATGAGTACCACTCAATATTACAGTATTAATAACATTAGTGAGAAAATAGAGAATATTGGCATAACTAACTGTTTAAATTATTGTACTCATTTTCTACTGCTGTTGTATAACAAATTGCCACAAAATTAACTGCTTAAAAAATACCAAAATTTATTAGACACACAGTTTCCATGGGCAGGAGTTCAGGCATCATTTAAATGGCCCCCTGCTCAGGATATAACAAGTTTCCAGCAATCTCAATGTTGTCCAGGCTGTGGACCTTTCTGGATCTCCCATGGTTGTTATCAGAATCCAGCTACTTGCTGACTATCTGTGTATATGGGATCCAGACTCACCATCCTGCCCCAGGTAGGGCCAAAGCTAGCACCACCACCACAAGCCCCTTGAATCTACCCCAGCCAGGTGCCTAAGAAGCTATCTGCGATTACTGGACCATGGCCACAACCATGGGGCATTCTAATGCTCCCAACTGACAGCACCCAGTGTGGCCAGGGTTGCACATGGTAAGCACATGGAGTTTAGGTCTCTAACCAGGTTCCCACACCTGAATGACATTTTTAAAAGTGTTAAATGACTATCAGCATAATCCTGTATCAAAAATACCCATCAGAAAAGACAAAATAAAGATATTTTTAGATGAAGAAAACTAAGAAAATCTGTTTTAAAGAAATTCTTAAAAAAAAGGCTTCAAGTACAAAGAAAGCAATAACAGAAGGAAACACAGAAGGTCAGAAGAAAGAACAACAGAAATTGTAAGTATCTGAGTAAGTAAAATAGATTATTTTTACCTCTGGCATGTGTTGAAATGTGCAAGTTTGCTGAAAGCAAAAATTATAACACTATCTGATGGGATTTTCTATGTATGTAGGTGTACTGATGTGATGACAACTACATGAAATATTTGGAAAAGGCAAAGAAACCTAAGAATTCTTAATTTTATCTGAAATGGTAAAATATTAATTCTAAAGAGATTGCATAAAGTATTATATCTGTAATGTAATCTCTAAAGCAACCACTAAATGAAAAACTGTACAAAGATATATATATATATCTTTGGCTCAGTGGATAGGTTGAATATATATATATATTGAAAACCATTACAGATAAATGCAATGAAATCTAAATATCCAAATAAATACAAAGAAGAGAAGAAGCTAAAAACAAAGATATGAAAAACAAAGAAGATGGACAAAAATCTAATATAATAATAGACCTAAATTTAATCACATTAATTATACTAAACATTAATGGTCTAAACACATCAAATAAATGGTAGAAATTGTCAGGTTGAATTTTTTAATTTAAAAAATCTTTATTGTGCAGATTATTATAATTGTTCCTCTTTTTTCCCCATAGCTCCCCTCCACCTGGTTCCCATATCACACTCTGCCCTTACCGACCCCCCCACTGTCCTCATCCATAGGTATACGATTTTTGTCCAGTCTCTTCCCGCACCTCTACATCTTTTCCCCCTGCCCCGAGAATTGTCAGTCCACTTCCTTTCTATGCCCCTGATTCTATTATATTCACCAGTTTATTCTGTTCATCAGATTTTTTATTCACTTGATTTTTAGATTCACTTGTTGATAGATATGTATTTGTTGTTCATAATTTTTATATTTACCTTTTTTTTTCTTCTTCCTCTTCTTAAAGAATACCTTTCAGCATTTCATATACTACTGGTTTGGTGATGATGAACTCCTTTAGTATTTTCCTTTCTGTGAAGCTCTTTATCTGACCTTCAATTCTGAATAATATCTTTGCTGAGTGGAGTAATCTTGGTTCCAGGTTCTTGATATTCATCACTTTAAATATTTCTTGCCACTCCCCTCCAGCCTGCATAGTTTCTGTTGAGAAATCAGCTGACAATCATAAGGGTGCTCCTTTGTAGGTAATTAACTTTTTCTCTTGCTGCTTTTAATATTCTCTCTTTGTCTTTTGCTCTTGGCATTTTAATTATGATGTGTCTTGATGTGGTCCTCTTTAGATTCCTTTTGTTTGGGGTTCTGTGCACTTCCTGGACTTGTAAGTCTATTTCTTTCACCAGGTAGGGGAAGTTTTCTGTCATTATTTCTTCAAATAGGTTTTCAGTATCTGCTCTCTCTCTTCTTCTGGCACCCCCATAATTCAGATGTTGGTACACTTGAGGTTGTCCCAGAGATTCCTTACACTATCTTCACATTTTTGGACTCTTTTCCTTTTTGCTTTCCTTGTTGGGTATTTTTTGCTTCTTTGTATTTCAAATCTTTGACTTGATTCTTGCATTCCTCTTGTCTGACATTAGGCCTCTATATAATACTTTTTATTTCAGTCAGTATATGTTTAATTTCTAGTTGGTTCTTTTTCATATCCTTGAGGGTCTCACTAAATTTATTGGCCTTTTCTAGAAAATTCTTGAAAAATCTTATAACCATGGTTTTGAACTCTATATCCAGGTATTTGCTTTCCTCCATTTCTTTCATTTGTGATCTGTTCCTTTGTCTCTGCATTTTCGCTGCTTCCCTGAGTTGGTAGAGTAGCTTTGTGTGCTAGGTGTCCTAGAGGGCTCAGTGGCTCAGCCTCCCCAGTTACCTGAGGTGGACACTCTTGGGGCACTTCTTTGTGGACTGTGTGCACAGTATTGTTGTAGTTAAGTCGTGATTGTTGTTGGTATCACTGGGAGGAATTGACTTCCAGGCAATTGGCTGTGAGGATCAGCTGTGTCTACACTGGGAGAATTTCTGTGCTGGAGATACCCTTATGGGAGAAGACTTGTAAAAGCCTTTGTGCTCAGCATGGATGGGGCAGAGTCTCAGGGCTGAGCAGACAGCAATGGCTTCCCATCAATCCTCCCCTATGAGGCTCCTGGGTTTCAATGTCCCTCAGTAATCAATGCAAGCACCTCTGAGAGAAAGCCATCATCGAATTTCACCCACTGCCAGACAGTCCAGTTTCTCCCTGAATAAGCCTGGGTTCCCAGAGTCTTGTCTGAACCTGGAGTTCAGTGCAGTCAAAAGCTTCCATCTCCCTCCTCCTGAGAAAGCCAACTGCACACTCAGCTGTCAGTCCTCTATGCATGCACATGCCTCCAGACCTCTGCCTTCTGCAGCTCCCCTGCATCTCATTGTGCTTTTCTCTTTTCCTGACAGTCCAGATTCCCCCTGAATGAGTCTGGGTTCCCAAAGTCTCGCCCGGAACTAGAGTTCAGTGCAGTTGGGAGCTTCCATCTCCCTCCCACTTGAGAAAGCCAGCCATGAACTCAGCCATCAGTCCTCTCTGCGTGCATCTCTGTACCTCAGTCTTTTGCAGCTCCTCTGAGCCTCAATGTGCTTTTCTCTTTCCTTCTAGTTGTAAAATTTCCACTCAGCCAGCTTTCCTGTGGTTCTGGATGGTGTCCATTTTGTCTTTTAGTTGTAGTTTGGAAATTGTTGTGTGAGGCAGCATTTAGGTGTTTACCTATGCCACCATCTTTGTTTCTCCTGTCAGATGGAATTTTTAGAAAGACTCAACCATATACTGTTTTTAAAAATTCATCTAGAGCCGAGACCAGTTTGGCTCAGTGGATAGAGCGTCGGCCTGTGGACTGAAAGGTCCCGGATTCGATTCCGGTCAGGGGCATGTACCTTGCTTGCGGGGACAACTCCAGTAGGGGGCGTGCAGGAGGCGGCTGATCAACGTCTCTCTCTCATCGATGTTTCTGACTTTCTATCCCTCTCCCTTCCTCTCTGTAAAATATCAATAAAATATATTAAGAAAAAAAATTCATCTAGAGCTCATGATTTTTAAAAAGTTAAAAATAACAAGAGGGAACAGGATACATCATGTAAATACTAATTTTAAAAATGTGGGCATGGCTATATTAATATAAGATAAAGCAAATGTTAGAACAAGAAAAATAACTACCAGAGACAAAGAAGAAATGTACATACTAACAAAAGATTCAATTCACCAAGAACACTTAAAAATTCTAAATATGCATTCGCCTGCCAGTGCAGTGATATCCTCTCTTTCATTCCTGATGTTGGGAATTTGTTTCTTACACCTTTATCTTGATCAATCTGGTTAGAATTTCATCCATGTTTTAATTCTTTTCTTTTCTTTTCTTTTTTTAAGAAACAGCTTTGGTTTCATTGATTTTCTCTTTTGTTTTTGTGTTCTACATCTAATGGATTTTTTTCTCTTTATTTCCTTTCTTCTGTTTCTTTTGGGTTTAGTTTCTCTTATTTTTTAGTTTCTTAAGGTAAAAGCTTAGATCATTGATTTGATATATGTACATTTTTTCTGAAAAGTGCAGTTAATACTATAAATTTCTCTCTCAGCACTACTTTAGTTATAATCCATAGATGTTTGTCATTTTTTCATATTCATTCAGTTCAAAATATTTTGTAATTTCTCTTAAGGCTTTTCTTATATTCATGGATTAAGCAGTGTATTATTTTATTTCTAAATACGGTGGTACCTCGAGATATGAGTTTAATTCATTCCGTAACCTTGAGGCGTGGGAAACAATGAGATGCTGGAGTCGCGGTAAACTGGTGGGTCATGTGCAGCCAGCCAGCCGATCCGCGATTACTCCTATCTCAAATGTTGCTCATATTTCAAAGCAAAAATTGCTCGCTCGACGGCTCATATCTCAAAAATCTCATATGTTAGGGCACTCGTATCTCGGGGTACCACTGTATTTGGGCATTTTTCAGATATCCTTCTGTTATTGTCTTTTAGTTTAATGCTGCTATTGTCACAGAACAGAATTTGGATAAGTTCAATTCTTTAAAATTTAAGAATGTGGGAGAATCCAAGATGGTGGCATAGGTAAACACCTACAATGCTGCCTTGCACAACAATTTCAAAACTACAACTAAAAGACAGAACGGACATCATCCAGAACCACAGGAAACTTGGCTGAGTGGAAGTTCTACAACTAGAAGGAAAGAGAGGGGCTCACAGAGACCCAGAGGAGCTGCAAAAAGCTGAGGTACAGAGACGCGCACGTGGAGAGAGCGGGTGCCCGAATACCTGGCTGGTTTTCTCTGGCAGGAGGGAAACGGAGACTCTCAAAGGCATTGAACCCCTTATCTTATGACACTAAACCCCAGATCCAGCCGAAACTCATACAGGGGGAGTTTGGACTGTGAAAAGGAAGAGGTGCATGGAAATTTAGGGGAGTCGCAAAAGATCAGAGGTCTGGTGGCGCTCACGGCACTGGGCGCAGAGGACAGATTGCTGATTGTGTCGCTGGCTTTCGCAAGTGGGCGGGAGACAGACCCTCCGAACTGTGCCACTTCTGACTCCACTAAGCCCCTGTTTCAGATGAAACCCTGGGGACCTAGACTCATGTGGTCCTGAAGCGCAGGGGAGCCAGAAAGGCAGCAGTCTAGAAGCACTGCGGGGGCGCATGCACAAGGACTGCTCCAGCGATTACCCAGTCACATGAGACTCAGGGGGGAGGGTGGGCCGACTGGAAGGCAAGGCGGTCCCTTAAGCCCTGAGACTCCACCCCTCCCAAGCTCAACAGAGGCTTCTTCGGTTTTGCAAGTCTGGTATCATAAGGCTGAATCCAACACAGTTCTCCCGGCATAGTGAAAATGCTGAGACAAGGGAAGGGATCACAAACAAAAGAAATGGAGGAAAAAAAACGACTGGATATAGAGTTCAAAACCATGCTTATAAGGTTTTTCAAGAATATACTAGAAAAGTTGGATAAAATTAGCGAGAGCCTAGAGGAGATGAAAAAGGAGCAACTAGAGACACAGACTGAAATAAAAAATATTATACAGAGTCCTAACAGCAGACTAGACGAAGACAAGAATCAAGTCAAAAATTTGAAATAGGAGAGGAAATCCAAGATGGTGGCATAGGTAAACACCTATACTGCTGCCTCACACAACAATTTCAAAACTACAACTAAAAGACAGAACGGACATCATCCAGAACCACAGGAAAGCTGGCTGAGTGGAAGTTCTACAACTAGAGGGAAAGAGAGGGGCTCATAGAGACCCAGAGGAGCTGCAAAAAGCTGAGGTACGGAGACGCGCGCTGAGAGAGTGGGTGCCGGAGTACCTGGCTGGCTTTCTCTGGCGGGAGGGAAACGGAGACTCCCAACGGCATTGAACCCCTTATCCTACGACACTAAACCCCAGATCCAGCCGAAACTCATATGGGGGGAGTTTGGACTGTGAAAAGGGAGAAGTGCACGGAAATTTAGGGGAGTTGCAAAGGATCGGAGGTCTGGTCGCGCACGGCACCACGCGGAGGACGGATTGCTGATTGTGCCGCTGGATTTTGCAAGCGGGCAGGAGACAGACACTCCGAACTGTGCCACTTCTGAGTCCACTGAGCCCCTGTTTTGGGCGAAACCCTGGGGACCTAGACTCGTGTGGTCCTGGTTCACAGGGGAGCCGGAAAGGCAGCGGTCAGAGGCACTGCAGGTGCGCGCACAAGGACCACTCCAGCCATTACCCAGTCACGTGAGACTCAGGGGCTGTGGAGGGCGGGGCTGACTGGAAGGCATGGCAGTCCCTTAAGCCCAGAGACTCCACCCATCCCAAGCTCAGCAGAGGCTTCTTCGGCTGAATCCAGCACAGAAGTTTCCCCGGCACAGTGAAAATGCCGAGACAAGGGAAGGGATTACAAGCAAAAGAAATGGAGGAAAAAAAACGACTGGATATAGAGTTCAAAACCACGCTTATAAGGTTTTGCAAGAATATGCTAGAAAAGATGGATAAATTTAGTGAGACCCAAGAGGAGATGATAAATACACTGACTGAAATAAAAACTATTATGCAGAGTACTAACAGCAGACTAGAGAAAGGCAAGGATCAGGTCAAAAATTTGAAATATAAAGAAGCAGAAAACATTCAACTGGAAAAGCAAGAAGAGAAAAGAATCCAAAAATGTGAAGATAATGTAAGGAACCTCTGGGACAGCTTCAAGCGTACCAACATCAGAATTGTGGGGGTGCCAGAAGAAGAGAGAGAGCAAGATACTGAAAACCTGTTTAAAGAAATAATGACTGAAAACTTCCCACATCTGGTAAAAGAAATAGACTTACAAGTCGAGGAAGCACACAGAACCCCAAAGAAAAGGAACCCAAAGAGGACTACACCAAGACACATCATAATTAAAATGCCAAGAGCAAAAGAGAAAGAGAGAATATTAAAAGCAGCAAGAGAAAAACAGTT
>JAAGEH010000165.1:1737832-1795332 GCA_011751065.1 Lasiurus cinereus
AAGCAGCAAGAGAAAAACAGTTCATTACCTACAAGGAAGCACCCATATGACTGTCAGCTGATTTCTCAACAGAAACGATGCAGGCCAAACGGGAGTGGCAAGAAATATTCAACGTGATGAATAGCAAGAACCTACAACCAAGAATAATCTATCCAGCAAAGCTATCATTCATAATTGAAGGGCAGATAAAGACCTTCACAGAGAAGAAAAAGCTAAAGGAGTTCATCAACTCCAAACCAGTATTATATGAAATGCTGAAAGGTGCTCTTTTAGAAGAAGAAGAAGAAAAAGGTAATAGCCAAAAAATTATGAATAACAAATACATATCTATCAACAAGTGAATCTAAAAATTAAGTGAATTAAAAATTTGATCAACAAAATAAACTGGTGAATATAATAGAATCAGGAGCACGGAAAGGGAGTGGACTGAATATTCTCAGGGGAAAAAGGGTGAGGGGTGTACAGGGAGAGACTGGACAAAAATCATATGAATGAGGTCAATGGGAGGGAGGTAAGGGCAGAGGGAAGGGTGGGAGCTGGGTGGAGGGGTGCTATGGAGGGGAAAAAAGAGAAACAAATGTAATAATCTGAATAATAAAGATTTAATTTAAAAAAGTTAAGAATGTGGTCTATCTTGGTGAATATTCCATAGGCACTTGACAAGAATGTATATTCTACTATTTTGTGGTGGTATTCTATAAATAGACAATTAAGTCAAGTTGGTTGGTAGTATTCAAACTTCCTATATCTTTTCTGCTTTCCTGTCTAATTATTATATTGATTATTGAGAGAGAAGTATTGAAGTCTCCAACTATAACTGTGGGTTTGTCATATGAACAGTTTTTTAACAAATGGTGCTGGAACAACTGGACATACAGATTCAAAAAAAAAAAATGAACTTCAACTTATACCTAACAGTATTTGCCAGTGTTGACTCAAAATGAATCAGGGGTCTACATTTAAAACAACAAAACATAAAACTGTTAAAAGAAAACATTTAGAAAAAATCTTCGTGACTTTGGATTAAAGATTTTTTTAATAATATTGATATTGTTAATATTTTTATTGATTTCAGAGATGAAAGGAGAGGAAGAGAGACAAAAACATCAATGAGGGAGAATAATTGATTGACTGCTTCCTGCATGCCCCCCACTGGGGATTAAGCCCTCAACCTGGGCATATGCCCTTGACTGGAATGAAACCCAGGATCTTTCAGTCCCTAGGCTGACACTCTATCCACTGAGCTAAACCAGCCAAGGCAAGACTTCTTAAATAGAACATCAAGAGACCAATCCACAAAGGGATAGAATTCAAACATTTGACTTTATCAAAATAAAGATATGGATGGAGGAAAATGGCGGCGGAGTAGAAGGACGCGTATGGAGCTTTGTCGCTGGGCAGAGGGAGAGAGAGCGGCTGAGAGTTGCATTGGGAGTGTTTGTTGGCAAGCTAGGAGTCAGTTGTCCTCCAGAGGAAGGCGGGGAACTGCTGGAAGGGGCTCTCCCGGCCAGGCAGCCCCACTGCCACGGGGTTTTTGTCCGCCGGAGCCACCAGCGCGAACGCGGAGCCCGAGCCATCTTGCAGTGGGAGGTGGATGTCTGCGGCGCTCTGAAGCCTTCGGCTGGGCACCCATCGAGCAGCCAGGAACCCGGGGACCCAGAACTCCGCTATCCAATCGGCGCAGACACGCGGCGGAATCAGAGATCCACAGAGCACACGGAAAGGTCAGATTGCGCCTGACTTAAGGGGGAGGAGGATGTCTGCCAAGGTCTGAAAGCTGCGGCTGACGGAAGCACCCACAGAGCAGCCAGGACCCAGAGCGCGGCTTCCCAGGCGGCACAGACGCGCAGGTGGAGGATTCAGAGATCCACAAGGCGCGCAGAAGGGTCAGATTTCGCCTGGGCCAGGGTGCGGTCTCCTATCCCCGCAGGGCAGAGACGCGGACACTGCGGGAGCCGGGCTGCGGGAAAGCTGCCTCTGGAGAGGTCCGCAGAGGTGGTCAGGACGTGATCCCTGACTGTGAAGGCAGACCCTCTGAGCTGTTGACAGAGGAGAGCTCCGGGAAACGACTCTTTTTTTTTTTTTCTTTTTCTCTGGGGCAGAGGGACAACCTGGGAGTTATTGCAGTGTCCAGGCTGCAGAACTCCCACAAACTGGTTTTGGGAACTACAGAGTAGCAGGATCTGAGCACAGCCTAGAGAGGTCCTGTGCTTTGTCTCAGAGATCAATTCCGAAACACTGCCACCCAATGGATGACACACAAATTGACTCTCCATAACCACAAGAGAATAAAGAGATTAAAACACCAAGAGGGGAACAGAGGGAACTGCAATACCTCCCCTACTGGGAAACAGGAGTGCCAAGCAGAATAATAGTGGAAGTGAAGGACCATTCTATTTTTCTTCTTTTTTTTTCCCCCCTTTTTTCTTTTTTCTTTTTTTTAATTTTTAATTCTTTATTTTTCACATATTTTAATTAAAAGAATATTTTTTTCTTTCTGCCTCAATTGATTTTACCTTTATAATTATTACATTTTTGTTTTACACTAGTATTATTAATTACTACTAGTACTTTACCGTTTTGGGGGAAAAAAAGTGTCATTTTGTTTTCTCTTTATTTTATTTCGGGATTAGAGTTCTACATTCTATTTTCATCTTCCCTTTAGCATAATTTTACTCCAACTCAACTCCACCTTTATGCCAACACTTTCCTCCTAACTTTCCCCATTTGGCTGTCTTGTTTCTCTTTCCCTTTTCCAACTTTTGATTCTCCCTATTTTTCTCTTTACCTGGTTAAAATTTCACCCCACTTATATATCTAATTTCAAATCCCCTACTACAAGTCCACACAAATCTCTCCCCTCTTGTCTTCACTAGCCAAAAAGTTGTTTTTTCTCTATGTCCTTTTGTTGCCATTTGCCTGAAAAGTGATTATATCGATTTTTTGAAATTTTTTTTTGAGAGACTGTTTTAGTTTATTCTACTTGTTTTATTTTGCTTTTTGCTTGCTTTGTTTTCTACCTCTCTTTTCCCTCATCTCCCTCGACACCAGTTGCTATTTGCAATTTGCATTAATCTCTAGGTACTGGTTGCTGGCCTTTATTGGGATTAGTGACTGTTCTATTGCAGTTGTCTCCTGACATCTATATTTTGTTCCTCTTTTCTCTCTTATACACTTTCTTTTCTTTCTGACTTTTTTCTCTTCCTCTTTCCTTCTCCTTTTTCTCCTTTTTATTTTCTTATTTTATTGTTCATTTATTTATCTTTTTTTTTCCTCACTCTCCCAATTTGATTTTGGCACTTCTTTCTTTTCTTTCTTCCTCATTTTCCTCTTCTTCTTTCTCTATTTACCCCTAATTTGTCCTTCATTGGTGGTCACCTTATTTGTGATTATTAACATCTTGAATACATCTCTACTCAGTGCCTTGTGTGCTGTACCTGGTCGTGTTGTAGTTTGTGCCTTTCAATCAACGTAGAAGAGAGCACTACATAAGGAGACACCCAGAGAAGAAAGACCATGGGCAGAAAAAGAAACAGCCCACAAAAGACAGAAAGGCAGGTTTCACCAGAAAAGGAAGTAAACGAAATAGAACCACAAATAAGCCTACCAGAGAAAGAGTTCAGAGAAATTTTCATAACGTGGTTGAAAAGAATGGAAGACAAATTTGACAATATGAGTAAGAGCCTAGAGGAGGTGAAGAAGCATGAAGAATAAACGCAGAAGAAACTAGAGGAGGTGCAGAATAAACAAAAAGAAATGAATAATGACATCACTGCTATAAAGAACACAATAGAAAGCATCAAAAGTAGACTAGAAGAAGCAGAGGACCGCATCAGTGAGCTAGAAGACACAGTAGGAAAAAATACCCAAGTACAGCAGCTTCTAGAAAAAAAAGTTAAAAAGCAAGAAGAGAGTCTAAGGGAACTTTGGGATAACATGAAACAAAATAACATCCTCATAATTGGGGTTCCAGAAAGAGTGGAAACTGAACAAGGATTAGAGAACGTGTTTGAAGAAATAATGACAGAAAATTTCCCCAATATAGAAAAGAAAAAACCCACACAAATCCAAGAAGCTCACAGAGTCCCAAGCAAAATGAACCCCAACAAACCGACACCGAGGCACATTATAATTAAATTGGCAAACACCGACAAAAAAGTAAGAATCTTAAAAGCAGCCAGAGAGAAACAGAAAGTTACCTACAAAGGAACCCCCATAAGACTAGCTACTGACTTCTCAACAGAAACTCGTCAGGCCAGAAGAGAATGGAATGAAATATACAAAGTCATGCAAAGGAAGGGTCTGAATCCAAGAATACTGTACCCTGCAAGACTCTCAATCAAAATTGAAGGTGAAATCAAAAGCTTCACAGACAAAAAAGGACTAAGGGAATATATTACCACCAAACCATCAATGCAAGAAATGTTAAAAGGTCTGCTGTAATAAAAAGAAAGAGGAAGCGAAGAAGGAACTCGGGGGTAAGGACTAAAAATGGCAACAGATAAGTACTTATCAATAATAACTTTAAATGTAAACAGATTAAATGCTCCAATCAAAAGACATAGGGTAACCGATTGGATAAGAAAACATGATCCATATATCTGCTGTCTGCAAGAAACCCAAATTAGGAAAAGAGATGCACACAGATTGAGGGTGAAGAGATGGAACATGGCATTTCAGGCAAATGGAAATGAAAAAAAAGCTGGGGTTGCAATACTTATATCTGACAAATTAGATCTCAAATTGAAGGACATAACAAGAGATAAAGAAGGCCACTTCATAATACTAAAGGGAACAATCCAACAAGAAGATATAACTCTGGTAAACATATATGCACCCAATATAGGAGCACCTAAAAACATAAAAAAAACTCTTGGAGGATATTAAGGGAGAGATTGACAGCAATAAAATCATAGTAGGAGACTTTAATACCCCACTGTCACCATTGGACAAATCCTCTAAACAAAAAATCAGCAAAGAAACATCAATCCTAAATGACTCACTAGACCAGAAGGAATTAATTGACATCTTCAGAACATTTCACCCCAAAGCCACAGAATATACATTCTTCTCCAGTGCACATGGGTCATTTTCAAAGATAGATCATATGTTCGGTCATAAGAAAAGTCTCTTCAAATTCAAGAAGATAGAAATCATATCAAGCATTTTCTCAGACCACAGTGGCATAAAACTGGAAATCAACTATAATAAAAACAATAGAAAGAAATCAAACACATGGAGACTAAACAGCATGCTTTTAAACAACGACTGGGCAACCAGAGAGATCAAGGAAGAAATAAAAAACATCATGGCAACAAATGACAATGACAACACAACAATACAAAATTTATGGGACACAGTGAAAGCAGTCTTGAGAGGGAAGTTCATAGCCCTACAAGCCTACTGCAAAAAACAGGAAACAATGGTAATAAATCACCTAAACCTAAAACTCAAAGAGCTAGAACGTGAGCAACAAGAAAAGCCCAGTGTACTCAGAAGGAAGGAAATAGTGAAGATCAGAGTGGAGATAAACAACTTGGAGACCAAAGAAACAATTCAAAAGAGCAACAAAACAAAGAGCTGGTTCTTTGAAAGGATAAACAAGATTGATGGACCCCTAGCCAGGCTCACCAAGAAGCAAAGAGAGAAGACCCAAATAAACAAAATCAGAAATGAAAGAGGAGAAATAACAACAGACCCTGTGGAAATACAAAGGATTGTTAAAAAATACTATGAACAACTCTATTCCAACAAATTGGACAACCTGCAAGAAATGGACATTTTCCTAGAAAAATATAACCTCCCAAAACTCAATGAGGAGGAAGCCAAACATCTCAATAGTCCAATAACTATGGAAGAAATTGAAGCAGTAATCAAAAAGCTTCCAGCAAATAAAAGCCCGGGTCCAGATGGCTACACAGGAGAGTTTTACCAAACATTCAAGGAAGAATTAAAACCTATCCTCCTCAGACTATTCAAAAACATTCAAGAAGAAGGAATACTACCAAACACCTTCTATGAAGCCAGCATCACCCTAATACCAAAACCAAATAAAGACAACACAATGAAAGAGAATTATAGGCAAATATCTCTCATGAACATAGATGCCAAAATCCTCAACAAAATTCTAGCAAACCGGATCCAGCAGTACATCAGAAAGATCATACACCATGACCAAGCAGGATTCATCCCAGGAATGCAGGGATGGTTCAATATCCACAAATCAATAAATGTGATACATCACATAAACAAATTGAGGGATAAAAATCACATAGTCATATCAATTGATGCAGAAAAAGCATTTGACAAAATCCAACATCCTTTCTTGATAAAAACTCTCAGCAAAGTGGGAATAGAAGGATCATACCTCAACATCATAAAAGCCATATATGATAAACCCACAGCTAACATCATACTCAATAGGCAAAAACTAAAACCATTTCCCCTAAGAACAGGAACAAGACAGGGATGCCCACTCTCACCTCTCATGTTCGACATAGTACTGGAAGTATTAGCCATTGCAATTAGACAACAAGAAGAAATAAAAGGCATCCAAATTGATGAAAAGAAGAAGTAAAGCTGTCCTTATTTGCAGATGACATGATATTGTACATAAAAAACCCAAAGGACTCCATTCCAAAACTAATTGACTTAATTAATGAATTCGGCAATGTAGCAGGATACAAAATTAATGCTAAGAAGTCTGTGGCATTTCTATACACTAACAGTGAAATTATAGAAAGAGAAACTAAAAAAGCAATCCCATTTACCATCGCACCAAAAAAATTAAGATACCTAGGAATAAACCTAACTAAAGAGGTAAAAGACCTTTATGCAGAAAACTACAGGACAATGAAAAAAAAGATAGAGGAAGATGTTAACAGATGGAAGAGCATACCATGCTCATGGATTGGGAGAATCAACATCATCAAAATGTCCATACTACCCAAAGCAATCTACAAATTCAACGCACTACCCATTAAAATACCAACGACATATTTCACAGACCTACAAGGAATTCTTCATAGATTCATCTGGAACAAAAAAAGACCACAGATAGCTACAGCAATTCTGAGAAAAAAGAATAAAGTAGGTGGGAATCTCAATACCAGACATCAAGCTATACTACAAAGCAACTGTTCTCAAAACAGCCTGGTACTGGCACAAGAACAGACATATAGATCAATGGAATAGAATAGAGAACCCAGATATCCACTCAAACCACTATGCTCAATTAATATTTGACAAAGGAGGCATGAACTTTCAATGGAACCAAGATAGCCTCTTCAATAAATGGTGTTGGGAAAATTGGACAGATACATGCAAAAAATTGAAACTGGACCACCAACTTACACCAAATACAAAAATAAACTCAAAATGGATACAGGACTTAAACATTAGAAGGGAAACCATAAAAATACTAGAGGAATCCACAGGCAGCACAATCTCAGATATATGCCGAAAGAACTTCTTCACTGATACTGCTCCAAAGGCAATGGAAGCGAAAGAAAAAATAAACAAATGGGACTATATCAAAATAAAAAGCTTTTGCACAGCAAAAGAAACCATCAACAAAAAAACAAGTAAGATCAATGCATGGGAGAACATATTTGCAAATGCTATCACTGATAAAGGTTTAATTTCCAAAATCTACAACCAACTTATACAACTTAATAAAAGGAAGATCAAGGATCCAATAAAAAAATGGGCAACGGACCTAAATAGAACCTTTTCAAAAGAGGACAGAAGGAAGGCCAAGAGACACATGAAAACATGTTCAAAGTCATTAATCATCAGAGAGATGCAAATCAAAACAGCAATGCGATACCATCTTACACCTGTCAGAATGGCAATCATCAACAAATCAACAAGTGACAAGTGTTGGCGAGGATGCGGACAAAAAGGAACCCTTGTGCACTGTTGGTGGGAATGCAGACTGGTGTAGCCACTGTGGAGAACAGTATGGAGTTTCCTCAAAAAACTAAAAATGGATCTCCCATTTGACCCTGTAATACCACTCTTAGGAATTTATCCTAAGAAATTACAAACACCAATCAGAAAGGATTTATGCACCCCTATGTTCATAGCAGCACAATTTACAATAGCCACAATTTGGAAACAGCCTAGGTGCCCGTCAGCAGATGAGTGGATCAGAAAACTGTGGTACATCTACACAATGGAATTCTATGCAGCCATTAAAAAGAAGGAATTCTTACCATTTGCAGCAACCTGGTTGGAACTGGAGAGCCTTATGCTTAGCAAAATAAGCCAGTCAATGAAGGAGAAGCATCACATGATCGCACTCATTGGGGGATAATAAAGAACATTATAAACTGATGAACAAAAGGATAGATACAGAGACAATAAAGCTTCAAACAGACTGTGAAATTACAGCAGGAAGATTAAAGTTAGGTGAGGTAGATAAGAGATCAATCAAAGGACTTGTATCTATGCATATAATCATAACCAATGAACAAAGACACTGGGGGGTTGGGTATACCTGGGAGGGAGGGGGGGCAATGGGGAGATATGTGTAAAAAATTTTAAAAAAAGACTGCCAATATCAAAAAAAAAACAGAATCTTCTATAAACCACTGAGAAACTTAGGAAGACCTTCAATGATCTTAATGAGAATGCCAAAAAATGAAAAATAACCAGTCAGAAATTAAGCATACACTTTCTGAAATAAAGAATAATACACAGAAATCTAACAGCAGGCTAGAGGACCATAAGAATCAAACCAAAGATCTGAAATATGAGGAAGCAAAAAATACCCAACCAGAAAAACAACAAGAAAAAAAAGTCCAAAAATATGAAGATAGTGTAAGGAGCCTATGGGACAACTTCAAGCATACCAACATCAGAATTATGGGGTTGCCAGTAGAAGAGAGATACTGAAAACATATTTAAAGAAATAATGACTGAAAACTTTCCCTACCTGGTGAAAGAAATGGACTAACAAGTCCAGGAAGTGCAGAGAACCCCAAACAAAAGGAATCTAAAGAGGACCACACCAAGACACATCATAATTAAAATGCCAGGACAAAAGACAAAGAGAGAATCTTGAAAGCAGCAATAGAAAAATAGTTAGTTACCTACAAGGGTGTACCCATATGACTGTCAACTGATTTCTCAACAGAAACTATGAAGGCCAGATGGGAGTGGCAGGAAATATTCAAAGTGATGAAAAGCAAGAACCTACAACCAAGATTACTCTACCCAGCAAAGTTATAATTCAGAATTGAAGGTCAGATAAAGAGCATAACAGATAAGAAAAAGCTAAAGGAGTTCATCATCACCATACCAGAATTATATGAAATGCTAAAGGGTATTCCTTTAAGAAGAGGAAGAAGAAGAAAAAGATAAATATAAAAATTATGAACAACAAAGTGAATAAATACATACCTATCAACAAGTGAATCTAAAAAGTGGATAAAAAATCCAATGAACAGAATAAACTGGTGAATATAATAAAATTACGGGCATAGAAAGGATATAGACTGACAATTCTTGGGGGGAAGAAGGTGTGAGGAGTGAGGGAAGAGATTGGACAAAAATCTTACACCTATGGATGAGGACAGTTGTGGGGGTAAGGGCATGGCGTAGAAGGTGGGGAATCAGGTGGAGGGGAGCAATGAGGGGAAAAAAAGAGGAACATCTGTAATAAACTGAACAATAAAGATTTATTATTTTTAAAAAAAAGAACTGTAAAGAAAAAAAAGCATAGTTAAATGGCCCCCCAAATTTTAACCCATATGTCTCTGTAATCCAAATTAGAGACTTTTATTAAAAAATTAATAAAAAATAAAAATAAAAATAAAATAAAATAAAATAAAGATATGTTGTTCTATGAAGGAAATAATAAAGGTTGTGGAGAAAAGAAGACATAGAGAAAAATATTTGTTTCCAGAATATATAAAGGACCCACAGAACTCAACAATAAGAAAACAATCAAGTCAACCAATTTTTTAAAGTATATTTTTACTAGAGGCCCAGTGCACGAAATTCAGGCATTGGGGGGGGTCCCCTCAGCCTGGCCTGCACCCTCTTGCATTCCAGGACCCCTCAGGGGATGTCTTCCTGCCGGCTTAGGCCCAATCCCCTGGGGGATCTTGCAGTCTAGGACCCTTCGGAGATGGGAGAGGCTAGAGGTTCCTGTCACAGCTGCTGTGCTTGCCAACAGTGATCATAGCTTCTGGCTGAGCGGTGCTCCCTCTATGGGAGCACACTGACCACCAAGGGGCAGCTCCACATATTAGGGTTTTATTGTATAGGATTGATTTCAGAGAAGAAGGGAGAGGGAGAGAGATAAAAACATCAATGTGAGGGCTGCCTCCTGCATGCTCCACACCAGAGATGGAGGCCGAAACTGGTGGGCATGTGCCCTGACCAAGAATTGAACTTGTGACCTGGTTTATAGGTCAACACTCAACCACTGAGCAATGCTGGCCGGGCAATCAACTGATTTTTTAATGGGAAAAGATATGAACCAAAGAAACATATGAATGTCAAATAATATATTCACGTGAAAATATATTCAAGCCCTAAATGATTTGGCTCAGTGAATAGAGTGTCGGCCTGCAGACTCAAGGGTCTCAGGTTAGATTCCAGTCAAGGTCATGCACCTTGGTTGTGGGCACATCCCCAGTAGGCAGTGTGCAGGAGGCAGCTGATCCATGTTTCTCTCATTGATGTTTCTAACTGTCTATCTCTCTCCCTTCCTCTCTGTAAAAAAAATCAATAAAATATATTTTCAAAAGATATTCAACAACATTAGACATTATAAAATTCCACATTGAAATCACAATGAGATACCCGTACACATATATTAAAATAGCTTTTTTAAAAGGGAAATTCCAAGTCCTCATGAATCTATAGAGCAACTGGTCCTCATACATTGCTGATAGGAATGCAATATGATACAACCACTTCAGAAAACAGTTTGGTTTAATTATAAAATTAAACCTATTTTTAAAAAAATAAATTAAAAGTACACCTGCCATATGAATCAGAAATCCTACTTCCAGGTTTCATTCTAGCGAAATGAAAACTTATGCTCACACAAAAACCTGCATGAATGTTTGTTGCAGCATAATTGCCAGAATTAGGTCTCAGTGAAGAAAAGCAATGCAGTCACAGACGTGGTTTCCTTGCTTCAAGTGAGACAGTTTTACAGGGCTATCCCAGCTTCAGGATCGGAGGAAACATTTGTTTTGATTGCATCACAATTCAGCTTCTCCCAACTCTACCCAATTCTGTCTCCTGAGGGCAACCCCCAAAAACCTCCTGGGAAACCCAGCCTGTGATATAGTAAAATTAAGTGTACCTATAAAGAGGGAGAAAAGAAGATGGGATTTGGAACAAGATTGGGAAAAAGTTAATAGGCTTAATATGAATATATGTTCTTTATTCTCTTTTTTGCATGTTTGAAAGATTTTATAATTTTATAAATATGTACATGCCTTCATGAGATACTGTGAGATATATTATGGTAATTTAAGCCAAAAATCTCTCCCCATTATGTAGAAATTTCTAGAAAATTTATAATATGTAATGCAGGTAATAATCTGGCCCAAAGAAAAAAACCTTCAAATATTAAAATGTCAAATGAAAAAATCTACATGTACTTAGTTAATATTTTCCTGAAATGTGAAAGTATTTTTTAAGTTTAGAAAAAAACAGTTTTGCAATAAAACAAATGAAAGAAAAAATAATGTTATTTATTTTCATGAAATAATAAAGCCTTTCCTAACATAATAGTTTCTTTTTATTGGTTTTTATTACAATGTAAAAGAACAATAGTATCAAAAGGAAGTTTATATCACATTTTACATATATATTATCTCGTTTTATCAATAAAATGTGTTTAGTTATAAACCCCCAAGTTGTATGGCCACAACATGAAAATGAGCCTTGATTTTACTGTTGACAACTTTACATGTTAGCAACTTGCCAAATTACAGGGTGGCAAGTCAAGAAACTGGGAGGGAAAACTGCTATCTTATAACTTTCCCCGACTGAAGAAGCTGTTGGCCAGGTGAATCATCAGGGGAAAAATTCACCCTCTGCCTCTTCATCCTACTCACAGATTCTAAAACTGGCTGAGGACACTTGAAAAGAGCCTTCTTGGTGAGAAAATTCTTTTTTCTTCCTGATATGTGCACACTCACACACAAGCATGCAGTACTTCAAGTTCAAGAGCCTGCAGCAGAATGGGTCTGGAGAAGGGAGATGGTCCCTAAAAGGCTATATATATAAAGGTTGTCAAAAAAACAAAACCGCCCACAAGGATTGAAGTTCCAGGAGTACTGATATATGGAGTGAAGGACAGATTAACCGAAAGTCTGTTTGCAGAATAGATTAAACATCAAAAAAAGAAAAGAAGAGGCCAAATTCCCCCTAGAGTAAAACTTTTTTGTTTGGTTCTTATTTTTAATGCTTTCCCACAGAGAATAGAATATGAAACCAAGGAGCCCAATCTTATCTCAGAAAAAGAACATTAAAGAGCATAAGAAAGAGAACTGAAGAGTTATTCAATGGACAAAAGATGGAAGAGCTTTGGTGCAATTCTATTTTTCTGGAAGACGACTTAAGCTACAGGAGCCTGAGGGAAGAAGTAAAAAGTCTTGGATAAAGACTAAGACTGGTCAGAAAGACTGTAGAAAAGAGGAATGGCTGTGCGGTGGCAGCCAGAGGCCATTTCAGGAGTTGCCATCTGCTTCCTAGGATCGGAGCTCTCTCAGCAATTGTCTCTAAGCCTGTGTTCAAAAAACAGGCAATGTCACTAGACAAGATTCACATTATCCCAGAAAAAAACATTTGGTTCTGCCAACACTGAGTAACTGGCCACAGCATAAAGCATATCCATCCTGATCTGGGTGTCTTACAAGGAAACAAATTCCAAGTCTCTTGTTTTCAAGGATTTTGTCATTCAATACAGGAGAAAATAAATCAATATGGGGTAACATATGATTTTTAAAAACATATGTTTATGTCTATAAGTAACTACTGTTGTGTAACATGTAAGAGTTAAGTACTTGGAAATGGAAGAAAGCAAGGAAAAGAGTAATGAGAACCAGGTAAAGAACAGTGTATAAATATTTCCCAGGAGATGTAAGTTTTACACACATAGTAGGTGTCACAGTTCTGTGGAGAATAGTATGGGGAATATGTAACAGACAAAAAATATTGTCATCTTCTAGAGTTCCAAGGTACAAATGAGAAGGGTATCATTAAGATTTACCTTGCTGAAACATTTGCTAAGATGTATCAATAAACAAAAAAGTGCAGTCAAAATAAGAGGCAGTTAGAGATTTAACACGCATCATCAGTTTTCATAATTAGTCAATTAATTGTAAAGGGGCATGATTGTAGCTTTATGTGGCACTGAGGAGAATAGTTTAAAACTTTCTAGAACTATGAAGGTCTGAGTTTTTACCTTATTTGCAAGCTGACAAGTTAGCATGCAGAAATCAAGAGATTCTACAAAGAACCTAATTGTTCATGGCCCTGCCAGCCACATGAGCATCATTTTTGCATCAGTTACCCTATACTGGTGGTCAGCAAACTCATTAGTCAACAGCACCAAATATCAACAGTACAATGATTGAAATTTCTTTTGAGAGCCAAATTTTTAAAACTTAAACTTCTTCTAATGCCACTTCTACAAAATAGACTTGCCCAGGCCGTGGTATTTTGTGGAAGAGCCACACTCAAGGGACCAAAGAGCTACAGTTTACCACCATGGTCCTATGCCCTCTAAATGCCATGTAGATTCTTCACATGCAGTCGATTTGCATCCTAGCTGAGAAATACCAAACTTACAAAATCCAAATCTTTATAATGGGCAGTAAGCAAACCTGTGTGATCTTTGCTCCACAAAGGCCTGGTGCATAAAATTCATGCATGGGTAGGGTCTCTAGGCCTGGCTGGCAATCAGGGCTGATCAGGATGCCAGCTGGGGCCTTCCCTTCTGGCTGCAAGCTGAGACCTTCCTTCCCCGCCTGCCAGCTGCCAGCTAGGGCTTTCCTTTGTTCTGCGCTACCCCTGGTGGTCAGTGCACATAATGGTGAGCAATCAAACTCCTGGTTGAACTCTTGAGGGGACACTTTGCATATTAACCTTTGATAGATGATAGATAGATAGATAGATAGATAGATAGATAGATAGATAGATAGATAGATACTGGACAATAAACAAATCTACATATTTGAAAGGATCATTCAGAACAAAAAGACAGTTTATGTTTCTGCTCAAAAAATACTTTAAAATGCAAGAGACCAATGGAGAATTGTCTCCATGCAACTAGAGCATAGAAAAGCCCACAGAATGGGTGAATGGGAAAATAAAAATTCAAAGATGAAAAAAATATAACAAAGCAGTAAGTACAGTGAGGGATAAAAAATATAGTTTATTTGCAGAAGAATCAACAAAACAGTATCATGATCTGAAGGTCTGAATATTTAGGAAAAGGCCTGAAAGGAAAGAAGTGAGAAACACTCAAATAAAACTACTCTGTATTAGTCATCTATTGCTGCATAATAAATTACTCAAAACTTAGTGGTTTACAACAATAAACATCTATTATTTCACATAGTTTCATGAGTCAGGAATCTTGTAGTAGCTTAGCTGGGTACTTCTGCTTCCGAAATGCAGTCTAGATACAGAAGAAACCAATATGGCGACATAGATGAATACCTAAACTGCTGCCTTGCACAACAATTTCAAAACTAAAACTAAAAGACAGAATGGACATCATCCAGAACCACAGGAAAGCTGGCTAAGTGGAAATTCTATAACAAGAAGGAAAGAGAGGGGCTCACGGAAACTCAGAGGAGTTGCAAAAATCTGAGGTACAGAGACACACACATAGAGAGGACGGGTGGCGGAGTGCCTGGCTGGCTTCATCTAGTGGGAGGGAGATGGAAACTCCCGACTGCACTGAACCCCAGTTCTGAGCAAGACTCATATGAGGGGAGTCTGAACTGTCATGAAAAGGGAGGAGTGCATGGAAACTCAGGGAGCGTGAAAGACAGAGGTCTGGAGGCTCGCACGTGAGTGCATGCTGAGTGGACTGACTGCTGATTATGCCACTGGCTATCTCTAGCAGGGGGAAGATGGAACCTCCCACTGTGCTGAACTCCTGTTCCAACTATACTGAACCCCAGTTGCGGGTGAGACCCTGGGGACCCAGACTCATATGGGTCTCCAAAGCACACAGAAACTCAGGGGAGCCATGAAAGGCAGAGGTCTGGAGGCACACATGCAAGTGCACACAGAGAGGGCTAGAGCGATTACCAAGGGACACTGAGACTCAGGGGCCTCATACAGCAGGGCTGATGGGAAGCCAAGGCTGTCTGCTCAGCCTTGAGACTCTGACCCATCCAAGTCAAGCACAGAGGTTTTTACAATTTTGCAAGTCTTGTCTCATAAGGCTGACTCCAGCACAGTTCTCCTACCATAGAAACAGCTGATCCTCATAGCCAACTGGCATGGAGGTCAAGTCCTCCCAGTGATACCAACAACAATCAAGACTTAACTGCAACAAGGCTGTACACACAGTCTATAAAGGGGTGTATCAAAAGTGTCCACCTCAGGTAACTGGGGAGGAGGAGCTACTGGGCCTTAAAGGACAACTAGCCCACAAAGCTACTCTACCAATTCAGGGAAGCAGTGAAAATGCAGAGACAAAGAAATAGATTACAAATGAAAGAAATGAAGGAAAACAAATGACTGGATACAGAGTTCAAAAAACACGGTTATAAGGTTTTTCAAGAATTTTCTAGAAAAGGTTGATAAATTTAACAAGACCCTCGAGGATATGAAAAAGGACCAATTAGAAATTAAACATACACTGACTGAGAGAAACCATGATGGCAGCATAGGTGAATACCTAAACTGCTGCCTTGCACAACAATTTCAAAATTACAGCTGAAAGACAGAACAGACATCATCCAGAACCACAGAAAAGTTGGCTGAGTGGAAATTCTACAACTAGAAGGAAAGAGAGGGGCTACAGAGACTCAGAAGAGCTGCAAAAAGCTGAGGTACAGAGACGCGCACAGTGAGAGTGGGCGGTGGTGTGCCTGAAAGGCTTCCTCTGGTGAGAGGGAGACGGAGACTCTAGACAGCACTGAACCCCTTATCCTACTGCATTGAACTCCAGCTCTGGGAGAGACTCATACGAGGTGATCTGGACTGTGAAAAGAGAGGAGTCCATGGAAATTTAGGGGAGCCACGAAAGGGCAGAAGTCTGGGGCGCGCACACCAATGCGTGCAGAGAGGACAGACTGCTGATTGTGCCACTGGCTTTCTCTAGTAGGAAGGAGACAGAGCCTCCCAACTGCGCCACTTCTAACTGCACAGAACCCCAGTTTCAGGCGAGACCCTGGGGACCCAGACTCATATGGGTTCCGGAGCACAAGGGAACCGGAAAGGCAGAGGTATAGAAGCACGTGCGAGTGCACACAGAAAGACCTGCAATGATTACCGAGAGACACTTGAGATTCAGGGGCCTTGTAGGGCAGGGCTGACTGGAAGCCAAGGCTGTCTCTGTTCAGCCCTGAGACTCCACCCCACCCAAGCTGAACAGAGAGGCTTTTGCAGTTTTGCAAGTCTTATATCATAAGGTTGATTCCAGCACAGAAGTTCTCCTGGCATAGTGAAAATGCGGAGACAAAGAAACAGATCACAAATGAAAGACATGGAGGAAAATAAATGACTAGATATAGAGTTCAAAACCACAGTTATAAGGTTTTTCAAGAATTTCCTAGAAAAGATGGATAAACTTAGACCCAAGAGGAGATGAAAAAGGACCAACTAGAAATTACACATACACTGACTGAAATAAAAAATATTATACAGAGACCTAACAGCAGACTAGAGGAAGGCAAGAATCAAGTCAAAAATTTGAAATACAAAGAAGCAGAAAACACTCAACTGGAAAGGAAAAAAAAAAAAAAGAATCCAAAAATGTGAAGATAGTGTAAGGAACCCCTGGGACAACTTCAAGTGTACCAACATCAGAATTTTGGGGGTGCCAGAAGAAGAGAGAGAACAAGATACTGAAAACCTATTTGAAGAAATAATGAATGAAAACTTCCCACATATGGTGAAAGAAATAGACTTACAAGTCCAGGAAGCACACAGAACCCCAAACAAAAGGAATCCAAAGAGGACCACATCATAATTAAAATACCAAGAGCAAAAGACAAAGAGATACATCATAATTAAAATGTCAAGAGCAAAAGACAAAGAGAGAATATTAAAAGCAGCAAGAGAAAAACAGTTCATTACCTACAAGGAAGCACCCATACAACTGTCAGCTGATTTCTCAACAGAAACGATGCAGGCCAGACGGGAGTGGCAAGAAATATTCAACGTGATGAACAACAAGAACCTACAACCAAGAATAATCTATCCAGCAAAGCTATCATTCAGAATTGAAGGGCAGATAAAGACCTTCACAGAGAAGAAAAAGCTAAAGGAGTTCATCAACTCCAAACCAGTATTATATGAAATGCTGAAAGGTACTCTTTTAGAAGAGGAAGACGAAAAAGGTAAAAGACAAAAAATTATGAACAACAAATCATATCTATCAACAAGTGAATCTAAAAATTAAGTGAATTAAAAATTTGATCAACAGAATAAACTGGTGAATATAATAGAATCAGGAGCACAGAAAGGGAGTAGACTGATAATTCTAAGGAGGACAAAAATCATAAAGCATCAAACAAACTGTGAAATTACAGCAGAAAGATTAAAGTTAGGTGAGGTAGATAAGTGATCAATCAAAGGACTTGTATGCATGCATATAAGCATAACCAATGATCACAGACACTGGGGGGTCGGGGTATGCCTGGGAGGGAAGGGGGGGGCAATGGGGAATATGTATAAAAAATTAATAAAAATTAATAAAATATTTTTAAAAAAAAGAAATATTCAAAGTGATGAATAGCAAGAACCTACAACGAAGATCACTCTCTCCAGGAAAGCTATCATTAGAATTGAAAGTCAGATAAAGAGCATCACAAATAAGAAAATGCTAAAGGAGTTCACCACCAAACCAGTATTATATGAAATGCTGAAAGGTATTTAAGAAGATGAAGAAGAAAAAGGTAAAGAGAAAAATTATGAACAACAAATACATATCTATCAACAAGTGAATCTAAAATTCAAGTGAATAAAAAATCTGATGAACAGAATTAACTGGTGAATATAATAGAATCAGGGGCATAGAAATGGAGTGGACTGACAATTCTCATGAGGAAAGGAGTGAGGAGGGTGCCAGAGGAGACTGGCCAAAAATCGTACACCTATGGATGAGGACAATGGAGGAGAAGTAAGGGCAGAGGGTGGGTGGGAAATGGGTAGAGAGGAGTTATGGGGGGGAAAAAGAGGAACAATTGTAATAATCTGAAAAATAAATATTTATTAAATTTAAAACAGAAAGAAGAAATGCAGTCTAGATGTTGGCTGGGGCTATAGTCACCTGAAGGCTTAACTGGAGCTGGAAGATCAGCTTCCAAGCAGATCATTCATTCGCATTCCTAGCAAGTTAGAGCTGGGTGTTGTGAGGAAGCCTCAGTTCCTCCCCAGGTGGACATCTCTATAAGGTTGTGTGAGTGTCCTCATGATATGCAAGTTGGCTTCCCAAGAGTGAGTGATCCAACACAGAGCTAGGAAGAAGCCACAATGCTTTTTATAATCTAATCTTGAAAGACACATGCTGTCACTCCCACCATATTCTATTCATTAGAAGCAAGTGACTAAGACTTGCTCACACTCAAAAGGAGAATTAAGCTTCTCATCTTAAAGGGTGTAAAAGCATGTACTTCATATGTATATTTTAAAACCACCAAACTCTCCGAGTTTATGTACTTGACATGGCCTTGGAGCATATTATTAGTGAGCAATAAACTATGTCACTATTTGTGACATCGTAGTTGAAATAAGAGACAGGTTTTAGAGTAGGGTGCAAAAAGATGAGCTGCTTGGGTATGGTGAAGATAATATAACCCCACTTGCAAAATTTCTAATTTGTTTTTTATGAAAATTTATATTTTCTGCTATTTCTTATCTCTTTCTATCACTGGTACCTAGTTCAATTGTAGATAAATACCCATATAATTGTTTTGGTTTTATCTTGATTCAAGGGTAATGCAAGTTGTTGTTCCCATAGCAATTTTTTAAAAATCAAGCACTGGTGTCCAGGCAAAGGGGAAAAATTGATCCAGATGCTGAGGAGAAAATTGCGTTGATCTCTAACATAGATCTATTATGCTGAGGTTACAATCAGTTCCGTTCTGAGTCACAGGGTTCTTGTGGTCAGGGTGAAAAGCCAAAACCTTTTACTCTCTAGCTGAACTCAATTTTCTCCGTGGATTTATCACTTAATGTTTTGGCTTATTGTTTAATAGTACTGTGATGGGTAAATCTGTGTTTATGCAGACTACTCAGGCAGTGTATAAGATGAGTGAGGTTGTAGTCAAGAATGCCATGTGAGGTTCCATTATAATATCCCAGAGGAAAAAAATAAAGGCCTGAATGCAAGCAGTCTTACTGAGAGTAAGAAAGAGTGGAAAGTTTCAAGAGATATGAGATATGATAGTCAGAGCTTGGTAATTAATTAGAGGCAGGAGGTAAGGGAAAGGGAAAAATGGAGGAAAACTCAGATATGTCTGATTAGGGTGACCAACTAGTCCCAGATTGTCCAAGACTTTTGCAGTTTTACCACTGAAGGTCTTGTGTCCCAGGAAACCCCTCAGTCCCAGGCAAACTGACACATGTAGATGTCCTATGATAGGAACAGCATTAACGTACATGGAGAATACAGGATAGTCTGTGATAGAAATAGCATTAACTTAGAGGATAAAGGACGGCAATAATAGGATTAGCAATAATTTATAGAGTAAATACAAAAGGAGGAGCATTTTTCTGTAAAAATAAATTCTGTGTGTGGACACATTGGATTTAAGACAACTACAGAACATACAAGGAGTAACAAATTGCAAACGCACTTTAGAACCCAGTGGAGAGGCTGGCACTGGTTTTGGGGAATTGTTCATCATCACATGAAAATTGATGTCATGCAAGAGGACGAAGATCTCCTAACGAGGATATATGAAGTAAAAAGGAAAGGGGAGTGAGAATAAGATTTAGGTTTGGAAAAACAGTGAGGAGTGTACATCTTAATGGAAGAAGAGAACTCATCAAAAGAAACTGAGAGAAAAGTGGGAAAATCAGAGATAGTGATTATCCCAGAAACCAAGGGAAGGGAGAATATTTAGAAGATCTGAAGGAAGGGCAAAAATGTCCAATGTGGCTGAAAGGAGTCCACAGGACCAGGACATTAGGTCTATTTCCTGCAGTGATGGAAAGGGGTAATATTAGAAGCCAGTGCTAGGACTATTAAGGAGGGCACCTGGGCCCAGCCTCAGCTAAATTAAGAAGGTATGTCCAACAGATTCATGTCCATTGGAGCCCCTAAGAGCTGAGAGAGAAAAACCATTTATCATCCCATCCAGTTTACTCTCTATTCCCAGGTCTTGAGAAGCTATTGAAGCTTTAATGTTAAAAGAACTAATGTGTATTGAAAAGCCAGTAAGAACCAGGCACCTTATATGCTTTATCACATTTAATCATAGTAACACACTGAAGAAATATTATGAAATACGTCATTTTGCTCCTCTTTAATACCTCTCCATCTTAAAAAAACTAAAAACTAAACAATTTTCTACAACATGCCATCATCTTTCATTAACATTCCCCTAGTCTTTGAGATTGTTCGGTATCTCTGAATTCTAAGTCTCTATTGTCTGCTTTGGTTCCCAAGTATCAAATGAATATTTTTCTAATTTATTAAGTATCTTTAAATTCTATTATAATTTTCTGATAATAGAAAAATATATTTCTATTATTTTAAAATGTATAAAATATATGTTTATTTTCATAATACTAATACAAATTATAATTTTATATAATATATGACATATTTTTATTTTTTTAAATAAAAATATATAATAAACTCACACACTTCATGCTAGCTACCAGGTTTAGGAAGGCCAAACTGCAGTTGAAGAGTTTGTTAATTGTTTCATGTTGGTAACTTCTATTTATCTATTAAATGACAGATTTCTGGATGCCAGAATCCAAACATCATATTCCTCATCCCCTACAACAACAATACCTATTATATTATTGGACACCATTAGCATTAATTAGTATTTCATGGTTGAGTCCTAATACTCAGAAACAAAATAATGACCAGAACATTCTTGCACCCTCTCTGTGATGATCTTTGAGATTCTCCCTGGCTGAAACACCAATATGTAACCACATTAGTCTGAGATCTTTTCACCAAATCAGTTCATTAGCTGTAGAATTTGTTTATGCACTGGATGAAAATGAAAGACCACAGAAACAAAAATATACCAGATGTGGTTGTGCCCCATAACAGATCAGGTGAATAAAAAGCCATAACATGAAGTGGTATCATCTCAAAAGCCTACTGTGAAAGATCAATATATTTTGCAGTTATACAAGCTTCTGTATACATTTTTCCCTATTATATTGGTAGTAGCAATAATACCATATTCCCAACTCACAAGAAGCTCAAAATCTCAGAGATAGAACATATATAAGGAACTAATGAAACAAATTCTGCTTTTCCCTCTCTGCATTTCTCAAATTGAAAAGAAGAAAAAAAACGCACCCAGAGTTATCAATTCTTCTGTCAGACATGCAGGTCTAGGCTTGTCTAACTACAATTTCTGCTAACTGGCCACAGGCTAGTATTTTCACACCTTTTCTGTACTAAATGGTTAGAACTGATCACACCATCAGAAGCTGTCACAGAGACATCTTCATTTAAAAATCTTAATAATGTGTGCAGCAAAAGGATTGAATGTTTAAAATATTGTTCTACTTTCTTACATTTCAGTAAACTTGCAAATGCCATCCATTCACCCTTTGTAAAATTATGCACACATAAATGCCTGTTAAGATTACTGAAAACACTTTTATTCAATTTGCTACATATAATCAGTCCATTTCTAATCTGCACAAGTCTTTGGATAATTACCTGAATTTTCTGTAGGTGTTTCAGACTGCTCATCTACCTTGGTAAAGTGGTTTGCTAAAAACAAACAAGAAAATAAAAATAAAAATAAAAACTAAGGGCAGGGTGGCGGAGGGAGGGAGTAAAACACCAAGCTTTGCTAATAAATAGTTCTCAGAAATATCAGCTCCCAATTTACTACTTGTACACAATGGGCCAGTTGGAACTTGTATGGTGATCCAATTTGCCACAGCTCTTGTTTTTAGTCTTTGTGGAGCTGCTGTGTGAGCACAGTGGGGGCCGCTCCCTCGTATCCTCTGAGTCAATCAGTGGGCTTTTGTTTCCTGCTGGTCAAAAATATCAGGTGGCTTTAAGAGTCTAATTATCAATGAAAAATTAAATTCAATGCAGAAACATAGCCATCAGCACTCCTCTCTTCACCCTTCCTATGCCCTCCCCACCCAAGGCCTGCGATGGAGTATCAAGTTATACGTTGAGATTCCAAAAAGATTGCAAGAGAAAAAGACCCAAGCCTGGGAAAGCAAGCAGAAGAATAACTGATTTTTATTTACGTAGTTTTCTCCCTTTTTGGTGGATGACTGTTCTAATGACCATGGACATTCAGAAATTAGCAAATAGTAGGGAGTTTTCTCTTAGAATTGTCAGGCCATATTTATCTCAGGGTTGCTTCATAAAATTTTCTAGCCATGGTTTCCATCAGAAATTGACTAAACAGAGAAATGAAAGATTTGTGTTATTGTCAACAACCTCAATTTACTTGATAATCCAAATATGCTTTTTCTGATGCCGTGAGGGAGTTCTTACTGTTTTAGAGCATATTCTACCCTTTCTTTATTAATTTTTTAGAGAGAGAAAGAAACATTGGTTGGCTGCCTCCCACATGCAACCAGGATCAACCCTGAAACCTGGGTATGTGCCCTGACCAGGAATCAAACTGGCAATTGAACTGGCAACCTTTTGGTGCATGGGATGATGTTTAGCCAACTGAAAAACACCAGGCAGGGCAACATATTCTATCTATTCTAAATTTATTTTAGGCAGTTCAGAAAACATGAAGTTGAAAATTAACTGCCACTTGTATCTGTCACTTAATTCAAATTCAAAAGTCAAGATTTATACAGGTTCCTCACTTTACATTGTAAGTCACAGAATAGAATTTGAACTCACCAAACCCAGGTAAGGCAAACCTCTGGTTTTCTACACATATGCTCTCTTTTAACCCTCCTCTGTCTTTTTTTAAATATGTGCTTTATTTATACATGATTAAGTAAGTTTATAGTAGGGAAGAAATGCTACCATCTCAAAATATATACCCTTATCAAATTTTCCCTTAAGATACTCCCCTAAAAAATGAAATATTAAAATTAAAGCCTGCTGGAAACCAAACATTGTCTCACTAATAGAAAGATGTGGACAGGAGACCAGAAGGCTGGTCAACCTTAATTGCTCTGAAAGGTCAGAGCTAATCATTCACTGTTTAGTTGAAATATCGTTAGCTCAAGGAGCCTCTACCTGTTTGTTTCATGTAAATTTTTGTTCTTGGAATTTCCTGCCTAAAGGTCATAGGTGTATCTCATAGTCTTAATAAAAAAGATAGAAAGGCCAGGGCATAGGGTAGTCTTTCCACTAGAGGAAGACTCATGCCTGGCTCCCCAATATCGCCAAATTAATACTTTTCTAGTCTCTCTTTTCATTTGAGTGCAACCTCCTCCAGAACCCAAACCCTGAACTGGGAACCCTGAACCACACAGAATATGAAAGGAGTTCCCACAAAAGCCAATCAAAGCAAGGCTTTTTATGGTACAACAATAGTCTAAATATAGTGTCATCATATATTTTTTTAAATCCCACATTAAGAAGAAACCAAGATGGCAGCATAGGTAACACCTAAACTGCTGCCTTGCATAACAATTTCAAAACTACAACTAAAAGACAAGATGAACATCACCCAGAACCACAGGAAGGCTGGCTGAGTAGAAATTCTATAACTAGAAGGAAAGAGAAAAGCACATTGAGACTCAGAGGAGCTGCAGAAGGCAGAGGTATGCAGATGCGTATGCAGAGAAGGCTGGCAACTGAGTATGTGGGTGGTTTTCTCAATCAGGAGGGAGACAAAAGCTCCCGAATGCTCTGAACTCGAGTTCTGAACTCTGGGGACCCAGACGTATTTGGGGAGAAACTGAACTGTCTAGCAGCAGGCAAAACTCGAGGGCAGCTTTCTCTCAGAGGTGCTTGAAGTGATAACTGTGGGACACTGAGATCTGGGGGCCTCTTAGGGCAGGGCTGACAGGAAGCCATTGCTCTCTGCCCCACCATGAGACTCTACATCATTCAATCTGAGTACAAAGGCTTTTGCAAGTCTTGTTTCATAAGGGTATCTCCAGCACAGAAGTTCTCCCAGTGTAGACACTGATCCTGAGACAGCTGATCCTCAGTCAATTGGCTGGAGGTCAATTCTTCCCAGTGATACCAACAACAATCAAGACTTAACTACAACAAGACTGTGCACACAGCCCACAAAGGGGTGCACCAAGAGTGTCCACCTCAGGTAACTGGGGAGGCTGAGCCACTGGGCCATATAGAACACATAGCACACAAAACCACTCCAACAACTCAGGGAAGCAGCAAAAATGTGGAGACAAAGAAACAGATCACAAATGAAAGAAATGGAGAAAAGCAAACAACTGGATATAGAGTTCAAAAACACGGTAATAAGATTTTTCAAGAATTTTCTAGAAAAGGCCAGTAAATTTAGCGAAATCCTCAAAGATATGATAAAGGACCAACTAGAAATTAAGCATACAGTGATTGAAATAAAAAATAATATACAGAGATCCAACAGCTGACTAGAGGATTGCAAAAATCAAGTCAAAGATTTGAAATACAAAGAAGCAAAAAACACCCAAACAGAAAAGCAAGAAGAAAAAAGAATCCAAAAATGTGAGGAGCCTCTGAGACAACTTCAAGCATACCAACATCAGAATTATGAAGGTGTCAGGAGAAGACAGAGAGCAAGATACTGGAAACCTATTTGAAGAAATAATGACAGAGAACTTCTCCTACCTGGTGAAAGAAATAAACTCACAAGTCCAGGAAGCACAGAGAATCTCAAAGAAGAGGAATCTTAAGAGAACCACACCAAGACACATCATAATTACAATGCCAAGGGCAAAAGACAATGAGAGAACCTTAAAAGCAGCAAGAGAAAAACAGTTATTACCTACAAGGAAGTGCCCATACAACTGTCAGCTGATTTCTCAAAAGAAACTGCAGGCCAGAGAGAGTGACAAGAAATATTCAAAGTGATAAATAGCAAGAACTTACAACCAAAAATACTCTACCCAGAAAAGCTATTATTTAGAATTGAAGGTCAGACAAAGAGCTTCACAGACAAAAAAAAAAAGCTAAAGGAGTTCATCACCACCAAACCAGTATTATGTGGAATGCTGAAAGGTATTCTGTAAGAAGAGGAAGAAGAAGAAAAAGGTAAAGATAAAAATTATGAACAACAAATATGTATCAATAAGTGAATCTAAAAATCAAGTGAATAAAAAATCTGATGAACAGAATAAATTGGTGAATATAATAGAATCAGAGGCATAGAAGGGGAATGGACAGACAATTCTCAAGGGGAAAAGGGTGTGGGGGTGCAGAAAGAGACTGGACAAATATTGTACACCTATGAAGACAGTGGGTGGGGTAAGGGCAGAGGGTGGGTGGGAACTAGGCAGAGGGGAGCAATGGGGGGGAAAAGAGGAATAATTGTAATAATCTGAGCAATAAAGATTTGTTTAAAAAAATAAAACCCCACAGTATGTATTATGGTTGATTCATTAATACTATTAAAGTGTTCTTTCATAGGAGGAACTATAACAAGATGATATCAACCTTGAGTTAAATATCTCTAGACACTATTTAATCAAACAATATTTTTTCTATGAGTTCAAATATCTAAAAAGTCTTGAATATATTGTTAAGTAACAGATTGGACAACAAATTCCTCCAAGGCTCCAAAAATCTTAAGACAACAATTATGTAATTGTCACAAAGTCCAATAATCAAATGATAGCTGACCTTGGCCAAGAGTACTCTGGGAACTCAACAGTCAATATAATAATTTTAAAAACACCCCTGTGACTAGAGAAAGGCAGAAGAGGGGGATAATATTACAAGTAAATTTATAATATATGAATTTTTATTTTTAATGTTTTAAATAAACTTTTCATCTTTGTAAATATGAGTATTCAAAAATAAAAGATAAATCCATTTTGTTCTTTGGTGACTCCACTACTACTTTTAAAACAGACTTTTATTGCATACTGAGGCATATGTTATTATTGACTTAAATCTTATCTTAAGTGGTCAAATATTGTATAACTAAAGAATCACCTATTTTTGAACACAGCATTATTAATAGAAAAGAGCAATTATTTGACAGTCTTTCACTTTGATACATTTATGTGAATTTTGCTAATCATTTTGTCTTACCATTCAAGACACAATATACATATACATAGCAGCACTACATGCAGAATAGTTACTAAACAGCTATCATTCTTTACAAATTAACAAAAGGTAAAATCCTAACAGTTAAAAATTATAACAGATATACTAGTAATGTAAGCTAGACAAAAATTATTTTTCAATTGATTTCAAACCTGTAACAACCAAAGATATTAAAGATTATGTTTCTGTGCTGATATCTTTGTTGAAATTGACTTAACTAAATGGGCACAAATAATTTGTCCCATCTCATTTATTCTCTTAAACTTCATTGATTAAAATCAATTTTATCATTAAAATGTAGTTGGTTGCACAAAACACTATCCTTTTCCTTTTAATGGATTCTTATTGTCTACTTGAAACTCTTTTAAGTAAAAATGCTATTTTATCTAAAATAGACACATATAGACACATTTATACATTAGTATAAGCAATATGGTTTGCATTAAGACCAAATTTAACAACATAAAAGCGAGTATCTTTAACTGAAATATAATATAAACACTTTATGCAAATGAATTTCAGGTTTTCTGTTCCTCTTGATACACAACCAGAATATTCTAAAAGAGAAGCTGACATGCTACTTAAAGTTGCATCATACATTTTATATCATAAATTATTAAAGAACATAATGGACAATATATTAGAAAGAAAACTGGCAAATTACATTATAATTTAAAGTTGCGATGAAACAGCAACTTGCAGGACATTAAACACTTTATTTTGACACAGAATGCCTGAAGCTAAAGCAATTAAAGCTACAAAATATTGCTGGCTGACATACTGTGTATGTAAATTTGTCATTCATTGGCAAAGATTTGTACCAATCACGGAATGTTCACAGTAAAACAATCCAGGTACCATAAAATGCTTTTAGTGAAGTCCTCTAAAAAAGTAGCTTTGTATCATTTAGGTTTCAGATCATTATCCATTGTACATTTTTAGATTGATAAGAGTCTTCTATAGAAATCACCTTAAAATTGAGGATTAGTTCTCTACATATTACTTATATTTGTTTCTTAAAGGAAAATATCATTTTAATACACCCCACAACAGGAATACAAGCTAGACTTGACATTCTGTTTAATTGGGTTGTTTTTCCCTAAGTCCCTAAAAACAGACCTATCTTTGAGTATTGTATCACACTCTACCTGCTAGAAATAGAGTCTAATAGGGCCATATTGAATTCTAGCCAGTGACCTGATTTATCTCAGCTTAGAAATAGTGGTACTCTCCCACAGGAGGTAGGAGGAAAAAAACACTGTAATCCCCCAAATGCAGTGTTGCTATGGAAGAGAAGGGGATGCCTGCTGAGATTGAAAGCCACAAAATATTTGGGCAGTTGAGAAAATGTAGACCCATCCTCTGTTGCCAAAGCCTGAAGGCTCTTTGCCAGGACTCCCTGGTCATTTGGCATTACAGAGAGACAGAACCCTGGTGGAAGATATAAGGAAACCAGACACACTTTAATATTCATCCGTTAAAGCTCTCCAATGATTTTTTCAAATTAGATGAACAAACAAGAAACTGGGGGCCAAAGGAGCAGTTTAATAAATACCAAAAATGAATTCATAAAAGTTAGAATAGTCAAGTAGTAGTTCTTATATTTCTTAGACATTTCACCAACAAATCTAATTAAACTTTTCCAAAGCCTATGAATGGGAGAACATTCTCTCTCTCTCTCTCTCTCTCTCTCTCTCTCTCTCTCTCTCTCTCTTCCCCCTTCCCCTTATCTCCCTACCTCCTTACCTACCTCTCATTTTTCTGGAAAAGAGCTGGCTCATAGCATTTCACAATTCCAATTCCCCCTTCTAAGATGCTCTATTTCAGTCTTTCTTGGCTGCTGTAGAAAAGAAATAGAAGGTTAATCTCCAGCCTTATGTTTTGGAGATCATCACAAGCCACAGACTCCATTTGGTAAATAAGAAGCTGTAGGGGAGCCCTGACTGGTGTCTTGAAGTGATTGGATCATTGTCCCATGCAATGAGGAGTCGCTGACTTGATTACCTGTCTGAACACATACCCAGGTTTCAGGTTTGATCCCTAATCAGGGCGTAATATCCTTGGGTGAAGATATTTTTAAAAAGAAGAAGCTATAGGGGAGACCAACCCAATCCAAAAAAAAGAAGAAGAAGCTATAGGGGATACCAAACCAATTATTCTTAAACACTATGTCAAAATTAATTAGGAATTTATATTTACAGATACTAAAAAAGAAAAAAAAATCCCTATCCTAAAATTTAATGATCCTAACAGCCTCCTATGTAATTTGCAAGGTAAGAATATTAGTTTGTAGGAGCTCAATAACCATTTATTGAGTATCTCTGATAGACATTGGAGGGATTTTTTTATGTGTATTATGTATCCTCCAAAAGCTTATAATCTAGGGCAAAAAAAATAGACAAATAATCAATTATCATACACAAATCAATCATCATTTTAGAAGTATATACCTCTTACTAGGTATCTAATATGTACATGAAAATAAATGTTTTAGAATCTGCTTCATTCCTGGAGTTATAACTCAGAAAAGGAACAGATAGTCTTGACATGTTATGCCAACAAGATAATTTCTAAGTTGAAAAAGTGATCATATATTTCAATGTTTCACAAACAATAAACATGAATCATAGCAAGGTGACATAGTGTTGAATAGATTTCAGAAACCTAGGAAAAAAATTAAAATAATTTTAAAGTTATATCTGGCTTTGGACAGTAATAACTATTGGTCTCTTTTTAATCTAGAAGCTTTAAAAAAAAATTAATGTTCTTTCTCCTAAGCCTTAATATAGTAGGAGGAAGTTTAAATGTGGTCTTTGTTATAAACATGTTGTATTTATGAAACACAATATTAATTCCATCTGTACAATAAAAGTATTAGCACTTGAGCTTTGCCCTCATGTGAATTATGAATCATTGCAGTACTCTGGGGACAGTTATCATGTGTCTAAGGTTCATACTTTCTGCCATTTTCCCTTCAAATATCTTGATACCTAAAGTATCTAGGACGTGTAAAGTCCCCATATGAAATATCTTACTATATTCTTTGGACTTACCCTCCACTCTTTCCAAAAATGTGTAGTTTAGGAAAACCAGACCACCAACTAAAATGATACTAGTTCTATTTCATCCTTTGGAAGGAAAGGCTACTTATTACAGTCTTTTTCCTTTGGTAAGTAGCTACAATAGCCAATTAATAGGATTTAACCATCAGATAGAAGTTGTTTTTAGAATAATGAAAATGTGTTGTCATTACATTTTTATTCCCTTGTATGTTTTTTGAGATATGGTTCATTATAACTTATTTTAGCTGTTCTGTTTTCTAATTCTTCATATTTTCACATCTTTTCCAAGAAAATAGTAATACATACATAATACCAGACAAAATTTTACAGAGTTTTCTCTATTGGTGTGCTTTTGCCCTCTAAGCATCTTAACTATGGGTGTGGTAAAATACAGAAAGAACCTGGATGTGAGCATTCTTACATGAACAAGAATTAGTTTTCTCTCTTTTCATGTCACACTCATTGCAGATTCCAGTTAATGATGCATTAAACAATACAGAATAGTAATTTTGAATCCAAACATCATGCCTAATACTGCCAGTGAAAAATAGTTGCTAAATGTAGCTTCATTTTAAAGTCACTGTTTTCATTAACAGTACTGTATCTTCCAACAGCCTTGTTTCAATAATACTACCATTAACCATGAAATTTACCTGCTTCTGTTTACTATTTGAATTATAAGTA
Organism: Lasiurus cinereus; assembly: GCA_011751065.1. Taxonomy (NCBI): domain Eukaryota; kingdom Metazoa; phylum Chordata; class Mammalia; order Chiroptera; family Vespertilionidae; genus Lasiurus; species Lasiurus cinereus. The sequence goes on from JAAGEH010000165.1 coordinate 1,768,163, forward strand.
TTAAATTGCCAACTCAATTTATTTTCCCAGTTGTCATTAACCTGTTAAGAACATTGCTAACAAGCTAAAGGTCTCTTTATTCCTTTCCTTACCTTATGTAGGTGCCTGAATTTACTTACCAATACAATTTAGGATATAGGATCCAGTGAAAAGTGGATTCAATTCCTGGCACTGGCCTTCACTCCAACCACTATTAAAAAGGCTCATTTTAGAAAAGAGTTGGAAGAAGAGTATTTCATGCATTTCTCTGCTTGATATGCTTTATCCCCAAACAGCAACAAGAAAAACTTAGTGAGTCACATAACAAATCGGAGCTATGAAAAAAGAATGAGTTTAATTAGAAATTAGACCACTAGTGCAATTAATTCAAGAATAAACTGATGTCACATATCTAATATAATTTTACCAGGTTCTATTCTTCTCACTGACATCTACAAAATGTTAGCTGAAGGCCAACTGAAAATTAAAATTAGAATATTAAAAAATTATACTATATCACCACCATTGTAAACAATGTAGCAAATATTCGTTGTACCCTTAGGATTCTAAACTAATGTACCAAGTACTTAAAATACAGTGAAAGATCAGACATGGTTCCTCCCATTGGGGAATATGTATCAACTTCCAAACATCACTTGGATATGATTTTTTAATTAATCGATGACTTCACTTTCAATTATATAAACTTTTTTTAAAATATATTTTATTGATTTTTATAGAGAGAAAGGGAGAGTTAGAAACATCGATGAGAGAGAGACATCGATCAGCCGCCTCCTGCACGCCCCCTGCACGCCCCCTACTGGGGATGCGCCCGCAATCAGGATACATGCCCTTGACCGAAATCGAACCTGGGACCTTTCAGTCCGCAGGCTAACGCTCTATCCACTGAGCCAAACGGGTTCTGGCCAATTATATAAACTTTTTTGAGTCCCTACTTTACAGTAGGTACTAACCTAGGGATTGTGGACAAAAAGACATATAATACATATTGAAGAGAATGTTAGATGTTAATTCACTAGTTATGATCAGTAGTATGTGCGCATTAATATTCTTGACAACAATCCAGAACTTAGAAACCAGCACTTAGCAAGAAAGAGATGTGATGACACTTTCTTTAATAAGCAGACTTGGAGTGTTTTGTTTCATCATTCCCTGAAAACTACTATTAAGCATTTTCCAACATAATGACCAATGTCTCTCATGCTAGAATGAAATTAGGAAAGAAACCCCAAGAGTAAAGTGATCAGCTGAAAAATTAGTTGAGATAAATGTTTATGTACATAATGAGTATTCATATAAAGCTGAAAATTTTTCTTAATGAAGAAGTATTCAAAGTTTCACAACATTGGTGTTAAATTGTATGGGATACCTAAAATGTTGTCAGAGTTAACTGCAACAGATATAACTCAGACAATTTTTTTTTAATCTGAAATTCACAAGATAGTGGATCAGATTTTCACCCACGTAAGAGATAATAAATTATTTGATATGGAGTTACTTTAAGATCAGCTATAGAAGAGCTGATCTTAGTAGACTGCAAGCCAATCATAGCATTTCACTCTAGGGAATTCTATATAATAAAAGCCTAGGTGGCATCACGCCCTTGCACGACACCCTTGCATGACATTGTCACAAGATGGTTGCCACAAGATGGCCACCACAGGATGGCTGCACATACAGTGGAGGCCTGTCCCAGCATCTTCATCACCTTGCGTGGAGGAGGCAGGTCTTGGTGGAGGAGGTGGATTATGGCAGGGGAGGGCAGTTGGGGGTGACTGGGCTGGCAGGGGAGGGCAGTTAGGGGCGATCAGGCTGCCAAGGGAACAGTTAGGCCTCAATCAGGCCAGCAGGGAAGCGGTTAGGGGGCAATCAGGCTGGCTGGCAGAATTTGTTATGGGCAACCAGGCAGTCAGGCAGGCGAGCGGTTAAGAGCCATCAGTCCCAGATTGTGAAAGGGATGTCTGACTGTCCATTTAGGCCCAGTCATGCAGGGGTCCCAGACTGGAGAGAGTGCAGGCCAGGTTGAGGGACACCCATCCCCCATACATGAATTTCATGCACTGGGCCTCTAGTATAGAATAAAGAGGACCACAATTATAGTTGCCAAAAGCCAAAAAGCAAGTTTTCTCTGGACATGACCAAGTCATTATGTAAACAGCAGAAGTGCATGTCTCCCTAAAACTGACATCTCAAACATACAGAATTAAGATACCTCACAAATTCAGTTCCTTCAAAAATCTTCACTATCCATTGTTACCCATACTACATATATTCATGAAACAATCTTGAGAAACTCCAACATTCACTCCTCTACAGGCTTAGATTCCAGTTGCTTTAAGAAGTTTCTAGAGATACAAAATATCATTGAATGTAAACTATAATTTAAAAGTAAAAGAGTAAATTTAAGTATTTTTAAATGAGGTTTCTAGTAAAAGAAAACATTTGTCTAAGAAAAGAAATAAAAGAATATAGTATGATGTTTTATTTCCAGATTTCATCTCAATAAATGTCATTCTATCTTTTGAGTGATCAGGAACTGCATGTCATGGGATTCTTTCTGCCTATGTAGGAAGTTAGGCCAAAGAAAAGTATGGGAAAGGGTTGATAAATCTGTTGCTGAGGAACAAGACTAAATATTACTTTTCTAGGTCAACTGTTCTAAGTTTGTTCCTAAGATTGATCTGTGTTGCTTTGAAGAACATCATTGTTTGACTCTCTACATGTTCCAAATACAGGACAAGAATTTTTGTTACATCAGGGTCTAACTATATAATAATATGTATTTCAAATTATTCAGAAACAAATTTAAATTAAACTATCTTTTTTATTGATTTTAGAGAGACAGGGAGAGGGAGAGAAGTGGGGGGACATCAATGATGAGCTAGAACCATCAATTGGCTGCCTCTCCATGCCCCCTATTGAAGATAAAGCCAAAAACCAGGCATGTGCCTTGACTGGGAATCAAACTGTGACCTCCTGGTTCATAGGCCTGTGCTGAACCACTGACCCATGCCCACTGGGCATTAAATTTTCAGCCCTGGCTACTGTGGCTCAGTTGGTTGAGCATCATGTTGTACAACAAAAGGTCACAAGTTTGATATCCAATTAGGGCACATACCCAAGTTGCAGATTTGATCCCTGATCAAGGTGCATACAGGAGGCAATCAACTGATGTTTCTCTCACATTGATGTTTCTTTCTCTCTCCCTCTCCCTTCCTCTCTGAAATCAATAAAAATATATTTTTTAAAGAGTATCAATCCAATGCATTATGAATCTTAGATACCATATAAAAATTATTCTATAATGAACAAAGACACTAATTTCTAAAACCAAGTATTTTTAAAATGCATATTTATTACTGTTTCTAACATGAGCATCAGAGCCAGAATATTAACTATATCCAAAAAGGGCTTTTTTTTGTTTTGGGTTTTGGTGTTGTTGTTGCTAATCCTCACCCTAGGATATTTTTTTCATTGATTTTTTTTTTAGAGAGAGTGGAAAGAAGGAGGGAGAGACAGATAGAGAAACATTGATGTGAGTGAGACACACATCGATTGGTTGCCTCCCACACATGAGAGAGACACATTAATGGGTTTCCTCCTGCACTCACCAGCCAAGGGCTAAGAATCAAGACTGCAATTAAGGAATGTGCCCTTGACTGAATCAAACCGAAGACCCTTCATCCCCAGGCCTACCCTCTACTCATTGAGCCCAATTGGCTGGGGCTGCTTTGTTTTGTTTTTAACATGGTAACACTATTTCTCTTTGACTTGTAAAACCTAAGGTATTATCTTTTTGTGATGTTAGTATTGGGCAGTAAAAAACATTTACATTATGGGCTCTATGTGGTAGAAAAATAAGGATATGCTGTGATAGAAGAAAATATATGTACTCTGCATTACAAAACAGAATAACTGATTTGATCTTTCCTACAATTCAAACCATATTAAAGAATGGGCCTCATAACTGGTTTACATTATGTTGTTCCACAAACCATTTTTTTGTGTTGTTTTTTTAAAATATATTTTATTGATTTTTTACAGAGAGGAAGGGAGAGGTATAGAGAGTTAGAAACATTGATAAGAGAGAAACATCGATCAGCGGCCTCCTTCATGCCTCCCATTGGGGATGTGGCCACAACCAAGGTACATACCCTTGACCAGAATCGAACCTGGAACCTTTCAGTCTGCAGTCTGATGTTCTATTCACTGAGCCAAACCGATTTCAGCTCCACAAACCATTTTTAGCCACTACAATGATAAGCTGATATTTCAATATTACCCATATAACTCCAAATGGAGTTTTCAAATCACAATTCCATGCTTAAATCAGCCTAAAAGCATTACAGCATTTTTAAACACTTAAAAGTGTTATGAAATTGTCTTGGGTGCTGAAATATTTTATATGTAACATGGCCTTATAGAGTATTTATGCAGGATAATAATGGTATGGTAAAGGCAGATACGCAAATCAGTGAAAATTTGTACTATATGGATAAAGGGATGCTTCTGTTTGCATATGGATATTCATGAAAATTAGGAGAAAAAAGTCAAAACTAAATAAATATTTAATATATCTGCAACTGTCATAGTTTTGTGTGTGTGTGCTTTACTATTATTGACTAGCCGTAGTACTGCTACTCTAACCAACTTCATTAAAGAATAAAAGAAAAGTAATAAGTCATTTCACACTCTCTCCGACCATTATACAATAATAGCAAGATTTCATGCAAGGGTACAACATTATGCCCATCTGCAATCACAGTCTCTTTGCAAAAATCTCAATTCACACTTCACATGCAGCTAACCTTGTTACCATCCCTCCCTAAATCCATCAGTGTTGCAGCTGCACGTCTTCACAGCCCAACATCTTAAAATTCATCACTCTGGCACCTTAGCATCACTATAGGTCAAGATAAAGAATCCAACCAAGAATAATTAAAGGGCACCCAGATGTTTAGTTTACTTATCTCAAACCTTTCCTTTAACATACTCGACTTGCCTGTGTGTACTATTTCTTTCATAATTTTAAGATATGTGCAATGTGACTATTTTAAGGGCTTGAGACCTGGAACAATACATTTCAGACTCTTTTTTTTTTTTTTTGCAAGTATAGTTCTTTGTAGTTGAAATTTGAACAAGAGGCATGATAATGAGTAGGTTGAGGGAGAGAAAGGTGTTATCTCATTAAGGTAATTACTAAGACATCCTCACCATTATAGCGGTTTGAAAATGTGGCAATTAAAGCGCCCTACATGGGCTCCTGGAGACAAGAGAACAAGACAGTTCTCTTGGAACTTCTATGTTACGGTTAATGTGTGTCATGTAAATGAAAGGGTAGACTATTGCTATTTAATTCTTTTCCTCAACTCTCCATCCCCACCCTCAAATTTCTTTGTGGTTTATGTGGTGTGTGTGTGTGTGTGTTTTTAACCTGAACTTAGTTCTGATGAAAGGTGCCAGATTGACAGCCCTAGAAGCTAACACATTCTCTTTACCTACAGAATAGTTGGAGCACAGAAAACAGTAGGACAAACCAGGCAGACAACGTGCTACCAACCTAAACCAGAAGAGACCCAATCCTCTTCCTCCTTCTTTAGTCAGGCACGTTTCTCTGATGAGGAAACTGCCAAATTCATACCGAAAGTCCATGAAGCTCAAAGTACATACACACAAAAATGCAAGCAGTGTTCTTAGTTGATATCACCACAACATATGCAGGCTAATGCACACAGCTCTCAATCTGCTCAGGCTGAACTGGCACCACTCACCAAACCACTCACTGCCTTTAATCAGGAATTCATTTCCCTTCTTCAGCTGGTCATCTTGTTCTTCTATTTCTTCCACTGCCGAATCAAGGTAATAAAGTGATATGCAAGTAACATGTAGAGTCTATTCTCCAAAATCTTATTCTGATGCTCATTGAAGCATTATTTATCTCAAGGGAAACAATCTAAATGTCCAGCGATGAAAAGGATAGATGACTATTACGAGAGAGAATATTTTGTATCAAATATTATACTTACAAAGAGTTTGAAATAATGTAGAGAAATACTAGTTCTACGTAGGAAAAGCATAAATGATATTCCAGATAAAATGTGACCATAACTATGTAAAAATTCACAGCTAAAATCTAGAAATAATAAATCAAATATTAGAAGTAGTTGTCTTTGAATGATAGAAGATGGACTTTATTTCTTCTCTGTACTCTTCAGTATTTTATAAAGTTTCTGCAGTAAGCATGTATTACTTTTATACTAACAAAGTTATTTTAGTAATTTTTACCAAAAAAAGTGTTTCTTTTGTGAATTGACCACAAAAGTTTAATCCCATTAAAGTTGAAAGTCAAGAATAATCTATAAATACTATAGTACTGTAGTATTTCCTTCCCTTCCTCTATTTTTACAGCAGAGAGAACAGGGTTGAAAGAAAAAAACCACTAAACAAATATGTTGTTGAAAAAAACTAAAGCTCAAAATAGGTAATAAACCAGATGACCTTTGAGATTCCTTCCAATCCTGAGTTTGGATTAGAATCAGTTCTGCTTAAAACCCAATTACTTGTTAATTTGGATGTTGGAAAATAACCTTTTGCCAAGTTTCTAGCAGAACCCATTAAGAGTCATCCTCCCCTTAGGGACTACATCATTTATGGGAGGAAAGGAAAAGCCTGTAAACAGGTTGGCAAATGAGGGGGATCCTTCCTGAAATGCTACTGTTAACAAGTACTGTTCTCAATAGTCCCTTCTTTTCTAATCCTATTCTAAGAAATTAATAGTAAGATTCAATAAATTTAAAAGCTTAATTCAACTTTTCAGCATGGACATCCCTTAATAGAAATGTTTGGCCTATCACCTTTGTTTCCATAAAACATCCCAAATACATAAAATAGCAAAGTAAAAATCAGAAGGATAAAAGCAAAGTGGGCATGGAGAGCAGAACCGACTCTGAGGACATAGGCCTTGTTTCTTGTTTTGTTTTTAAGTCTCCAGGCAGACTAGAGTTTTTCTTTATGAATCTACTCATCTGACATTTCTCACCAGATCCCTAGCCATCAGATCTTTTAGCAGTTCCTGAAATGAAAGCAGTCATTATTTCTTTACTAAATGAGGTGGATAGGACTCAGTGTTTATGTAAATTCTAATCGAATTCTACCCTAATAAATATCTTTGTGCGAGGACTTTTGGGCATGTGAAAATAATTATGCTTCCTGCGGGGATAATTAGGCCACCAACTGCACCGTGGCATGCGTGGAGTTGCAAAAATGCTATCCCTTTGGCCCCATCAAGGGCAAAGGGCTGTAACCCAAAACAATAGCTAGAGGGGTAGAGGAAAGGGGTAACAAAAGTTGGGGCCTGGTCTCTGGAACAAGGCACACCTGGGAAAACTCCACAGAGGGCTGAAGGTGGACTAAGCAGAAGCAGGCAGCACTACCTCCACTTTCTTACCTGAGCTCTGATTGGGCAAGGCTGAGGAGGGCTGGCAGAAGGCTCACACCTGACACAAATGGGTGGGGCTGTAAAGAACTGGCTCTTGGTGATCTGCTGTGACATAAAACTAGAGAAGTTCAAGGAGGAGATCCAAAATATCGATTGCCAAAACTTTCAAAAGCAATCCAGAAAAGAAGGTAAAATGAAGTACCGCATGCCGCACTTCTGCATTTGTGCTTTATAGGACTTTATAGGCCGCTGTATTGATGCATGGCATTGAAAGATTATGTGATAATCATGCACTTATTCACATATGAATATGTTTAATGTAATGCCAGTATGCTCACATAAGACTGGGGAGGAAGTAGATGTCATTTTGAAATCCTAATTTAATGGACACTCTTCAGGAAGCTTCCATTATAAAAAAACAAGTTTGTGGAAAATGGGTCAGATGAATAATAATTTGATGTTTTAAAGTGATTTGTGGCTCTGATACACCCTATTTCCAATGGGCAACTCTGTCTCTTAATCTCTGGACTAGAATTTCCCTTCCCATAGTTCTGCAAATATCCACTCAGCCTGGGGAAAGAAGAGTTGGTGCAAAAGAAAATTGGGCAATCAGCTCTTTCATCATGCTTACCAAACACTATCTGCATCTTTCAGATCTCATGATGTGCCCATTTTCTCAAATGAGAAATGTTAAGAAAATTAAAAAATTTCAAATTAGATCACTAGACAATCATTTCATAGCAGATGACTCAACCCGAAAACTGTCTCATGAGGAAGAGACGGATTGTGGTCTTTTCACTTGGAGGACACCATTTCTGGAAACTATACCAAGTAACTTAGCTGCCCTACTGCAGGAAGTGGGTAGCACTTCCTCCTCTTCCTCACGTTCTGTCTGGTCTTAGAATGTGGTAGGTCATTTCTCTACCATGGGCACTCTAGTTGTGTAGCATAGGAGTAGGGAGACAATGCACCACTGATGCTTAATTCTTCTCTCTTGAGGCGGCATTATATATGCATATTTGCCTGTAGAAAACTTTTCCTCCCCTTGCCCCTGGCACAACGACTCTTCCACCAGCCCCTCCAAGCTTTGCTGGCTCACAAATGGTGCCTGAGCTCTCCAATGTGGGTAATCTACAAGGCTCTATATGTTCCTAAATTCCACTTAGCATTTTCATCCCTGCAACAATAACGGGGGAGAGGAAGAGAAGAGCCAGAGGGGAAGTGTGAGGGGGGGCGGGGTGAGGGCCAACAAAAAGGAGTTGGCTTCCAAGAACTAAAGGAAAACCTGAAGGAGGCAGTCATTTGTAGCCATGGGGTATTTGAAGAGGGGGGGGAAGTGGGGGTGTGAAGAGGGATACAGATATGAGCTCCCACCTGGGCAAGGATTATCTTCATAGAAAAAGGAGAAGGCTTGATATTCCCTCCCGAGCCCACAGAGATTTGAGAGGAGGGACCTGCTCTGCAGGCCCAGCCCAGCCCCGTTCGTGAAAGCATCCGGATTCCTGTTTCTGGTCTATAGGGTCCTGGTGCGCGCCTTCTTCTCCGAAACGCCCGTCAGTAACCAGGCGTGGGAACTGGGGGCCACAAGGCTGTCCCCGGGGCGGGAGGAGCGCGAAGGCCGGGCTGGGGCGCACACCCAGGCAGCCCCCAGCGGAGCCCTCGGCTGCAGCCGGGCTTGGAGCCCCGCAGGAACCGCTGCCTGCGGTCCATTAGGAGAGGGAGGACTCCTCAGCCAAGGGCCTCTTCCCTAAAGAATCCAGACCGGCCGCCGGAGACAGGAGGGGGGGGGGGCGGGAAGGCGTCAGCTCCACCGAGTGACAAAGCCCTTTCATCGTAAATCAAGTAAATCAAGTTCAATGTCGCGCTCGCGCAGGTCCTCTTCTTTCCGTGGAACTCCCGCAGGGGCGACTGGGGCCCGCTAGGAGCCAGATCTGGGGGAGCCCCATACCGCGGGGAGGAGACACGGGCGGGGAGCTGCAGCGCCGATCAGGGCCTCGGCTCACCCCGCGCTCAGCGCGGCCGCCTCCCGAGCGCTTCTCCTGGGCTCCCCTCGGCGGAGGCTGCGCGGGCGGAGGACGTGGAAAGCGCCCTGGAGAGCGGGGTTCCTCTGGCGACCTCGCCGGGCGCGGCGCGAGGGTGTCGAAGCCGCAGGCCTGGGTCCCCGCTCCTCCCCTGTCGGCTTCCACTAAGAGCTTACTAAATAGGGACGGTTTCGCCTTGATCTGTCCACTGAGCACTACTTACCCCGAGAGCTTTCGGTTTGTGAATTACTTTACTGATCGGAAGATTCTGTTCTCTGGAATGTGCCCCTGTTTTGACTTAGGGTTAATCAGGAAACGCTGCCAGGGAGGTCGCTCTGTAATCACTTCGCGGACGTCCTCCGCGGACCGCACCTCGGACCCTAGCCCGGCGCGCCCCCTGCGGTCGCCTTTGCTCGGTCGGGAACCCGCCCGCCCCGGGCTTTTGGCTGCGACGCGAGCCCGGGGAGCTGTCTGTGGTGCTAGAAGAGAAAAAAAACGAAGCGAGGGAAGTAGAGGCATTCCAGGAAAGGCAGAGAGGAGAGAAGCGGAGAATGCCAGGTGGGCCTGCCAGGTGGGCCGAGATGGTCCACCCGGCAGCACTCAGACTGACAGACACCTTCAAAATTCAGCCGTAAGGAGGGGAGGGGGAAAGTCCCTTCTGAGTCATCTCACCGCTCCGAGACAGCTGACCTGGTTTTCCAATGCAAGAAGCCAGGGACATCTCCCTTTCCCTGAAAGCACAGACCCCCAACCGCACACACTGACCCCTACTCAGCCCTGGGGGTGTTCAGCTTGCCAGAAATAAGAAGAGAGGGGCACTGACCAACTCCAGGGAAAGGGGTGGGGGAGGGAGAGCGGAGAGAATGGCTGGAAGTGGCTAAGGAAGTGGGACTGGACAAAGACTGGAGGCATTTTTCCAGGATCCACGGGGTAAACCCTGGAAAAGCCCACACTCACTCTTCCTCCCACACATCTCTAGACAACTGCCAAGGCACAGCACAAGCCAGCTTTCCCGGGCCAAGGACCCACAGCTCTGGAGGAAACAGCAGTTCTTTCCGAGGCTCAGTCCTGCTCCTACTCTCACTAGTGGCAAAAAAAAGTCAGTCTCTTTCCAAGTATGTTGACTTCACACGGTGCCTGGCTTTTTTAGAAAACCCAGCAGCTCTCTTCCAGTATATTTTTGTAACCACGTGGCTTAACAGGAGCTAAAGTTTCCCTAGCCCTGGGGAGAGCTTTTCCAAATATTTTTAGACAGTTAAAAAATACAGCAAAAACAAGCTACTCACAAAGCTGCCTGTTTAAAGAGGGAGGTAGGAGCCGGCAGACTTCTGGGGAAAGGCTGCCTGAGCAGGAGTCAGAGGGCAGGAGGGAGGAGGAGGGGAGTCTCGGTTTGAGGGTAAGCGATTTTATTTGCAACAGAGGAAATCAGCTGTCTAATTTGCCATCATGTGAGCATTCATTTTAAGGGGTGGAGCAAAAATAAACTGACACAGGGTGGTAGGTATATTTGCTGGAGGCGTGGAAGTAAACAGAAATCGTTCCTTTGCAATTCACTGAAAACGGCTGGCTTGAGCTCAGAGGAGCTGGTAACTGGGGAGTTAACTTATTTCACACTCACTACAGATTTGTGCTTGGTTTGCTGGGGTCCCAAAGCAAATCTAAGAGGCCTTTGTGGATGTTTAAACATCTCTCTAAAAGAAGTTTGTGCTCCTGTGCTTCTGTGGCAAGCAAAGATTGCCACAGAAAGACCATTTTGCCAATCCCCAACTTAATCAAAGGAGCAACCAAATGCAGTCTAGCTGTGGAGTGCCTTTCAGACACCCGCTGAAGGTGGGAAAAGACAAGGAGTGCGGCTCCCAGGGACAGCTTTCCTCTGGGCCTTCACAACTACCTCCAGAACTCCCCTGAGAAGAGGCCTTGCCTGTTATCTGGTTCCTTGCTTTTCAGAAAGTCTGGGGTGGCACTCATCCCCTCCCCCACTTTGTTGGGCCAGCACGGAAGGACTGAAGGGCCTCTTCTACCACAAAGGGCTGGGTTTGAGTTTGACTTGTAAGCAATAGTATAGGAACATTTGAAGTGAGGGTCACCTGCTGAGAGTCACCTTTGTAATACTGCTATAGAAAGAAAAGAATGAAAAAAAAATAATGGAATCCAGGACTCAACTTTCTTCCCGGGACAACCCCACCTGCATCATCCAATTTGCCTAACTTAGATGCAATAGGAAATAATTAAATTTAGAAGAATTGACACTTTCAGCAGCATGGTTGGGGGTGGGGATAATAAGACTGTAAAGAAAAGCAAATTTGGGAGGACTGTAATGGATAGAGAGTGCCTGCTAGTAGCAGTGCAATATGAGGCTAATTAAGAAACCTTGGTTTCTGTAGATATCATGCTTTGTCCAGCCATGGAGCCCAAATTCAGCCTTGAGAATGAAGAGGCAGTGGCAAAATGACTGGTGAGCTGCTGGTAGCAGATGGGTGCTATAGCTTTGTTTGTATTTGTAGGGGGTTTTATGTATTTTTCCCACCTGGACCTGAAGTCACTCTTGGTAGGGAACTTGGGATGTGTGAAGTCCAGGTCCCCCTTGTGCCAAAGCTGACAAGCGCCAGGGCCAGTGCAGACAGAAGCTATGTTATAGCTAGCCCCCGAGCCTGGGGAAGTGTCTTTTAGGCCCAGGCAAATCGTTTTGTAATTGCTCAAACTTGACCGTAAAACTCAGCAGCAGCTAGGATGGCGCAAGGAGCATCTGCTGAGTGCCCTGGCACTGGCGTTCCCACTAGCCACGGTGGCATCCAGCCCCGGCCAGCTGCCTGCGTTCCCCCAGCTCAGCAGGAAGAAAAGGAAAGGGGCAGTCCAGGCCCTTTTGTTAGGATCAAACAAGACCAAGACCAAGACCATTTTTTAAAACAAATTGATGAGCTGGAGAGAAATCTGCAAACCAGTCCCTAATTAGCAAAGGTCTGATCTAGGGGTCCCGAAGGCAATTTCCTCCTGGATATCACGTCTTCCCTTCTTTTTTCCCACTCCTCCCCAACACACACTCTCACCAAACACCACATTTCTTAAAATGTTTTTTTCTTTAACTCTACTAAGGTTCAAACATCCAAGAAAGTTGGGGGACGGGTGTGGTTTTGTGTGTCTTACCCCCTTTGACACTGCTCGAGGACAGAGATCTGATTCGAGATCCTCCTCTCTGGTTTCTCAGGAAGTATCTAGGTGCTGGAGATGGGAGCAGCCCCAGAACAGCACTCTTCCCCCCACCCCCAAATCAGTTCTCCCTTCTTACAGAACCCAGTGCTGGGGGAGGGGCGAGGGTGGACAATTACTACACAGGCACACTCACTCCTAAAGCAGGCGGCGGCTCCTCCACCTCCCATATTGTGGTCCCACCTCATCCAAAGGCTCCGATTAAAACGCCTGGCTGGCCAGTCCCGCCTCCAGTTGCACTCCCTCGCCAGGCTTGCCAGCACCGAAAACTCCCTAGGACCCGGGCCTCTGTTCGGGCAGGGGGTGGATGCCCGTCGGGAAGGAGAAGGCGAGGATCAAAGCCGCCACAAGAGTGAGTCAGCCCGGCCTCTCCGAGTCCCCAGGGCGGGCGGACGGGCGTCCTCATTGTGCGGCCAGCCGCCTCCCGCTCGCAGGCTGTCCCGCTGCGCTGGGGCCGGGCCGCAGGCTTCGCAACAGCTGCGAGGCCCACGGAGCGGCGGCCACCCGCCCCACACCAGGACCCTCGGCCCCGGGAGGAGCCCGAGGAGGAGGAGGAGGAGGAGGAGGGAGAGGGAGGCGGGAGCCTGGTGGGGGGGGGGGGGTCCAGGCAGGCCACGGGCTGGGAAAGAGGCCGCTCGAAGGCGGTCGCCCGCAGCCCACAGCCGTGGATCTTTCGGCGGCGGCGCTCTGACCTCGCCCCCTTCCAGACAACTGCGACTGCACCGAACCGCGGCTCGCAGGGGTCTGCGTGGCTCACCGCAGGGTTTTCACACACGTCAGCCCAACGTCTTGACACTTTGTACAGTATTCTCAATGGTCTGGGGAGGACTTGTGGGGTTTTTTCTACATAAAACCTGACGCCTCATCCGGATACATTCTGCTTTCGTGAAATCAGCTCCCTTGGATTCCATCACTTGTTAAAAAAAGATAAACTTTATTTTTGTCATTTTCAATCACAAAAAAAATCTATATTCTTGTCTAAGCATGTATTTTTACTGAATCAAAAAGACATGAAAAGGAAACTCATATTTTACTAACGTATATGTGACTCTTTTTTTTGGACAACATATAATAAATATGATATATCACTTATCACTCGGTCTTTCCCATGTACATTTTTTTTTCCATATTATGGAGCATGCCACTTTTCCAAAAGAAAAAAGGTCATGAGAAATCAGTGCAAAGTTCTCACTTATCCTCCTCTTTTCTCTGGGGCAGGCGGAGTGTCCGCGGCGCCGCCCTGGGCCTCGTCGGGTCCGTCTGTCTGTCTGCGGTTCTCTGCCCGTGCAGCGCGCTCTCGGAGCCCGCCTCGCTCTCTCCGGGCCCCTCCCTCCCCCTCCCCCTGGTCCCTAAAGTCATTTTTTAAAAGAACTTGAGGTTTCGTTTTTTGTTGATGTGGTCACTTACTGGTCGAACTTTGTGTGGGGTCAGCGTTTTCGCCAGTCACGCGGCTGTGGGCGCGTTCCAGCCCTGTCCGGGGGGTGGGGAGAGGGGCTCGGGGGGCTGGCTCCTGGGGGGCCCCGCCCACGGCTGAGCGTCTTCCTCTCTGGCTGGGTTCCCCCAGGGCTGCTGCCAGGGAGGCCTGGGCCGTGCGGGGAGCGGACGCGCAGCCTTCCGAGGAGGGAAGGAGGCGAGGGAGGGACTGCCGCACCGCCTCGGTCCCCCTTCTTCACCGGGGGTGCGGGGTGCCCGGCATGGGGTTGGACAAAGGGTTGAGAGCCGGCTGGCCGCCGGGCCCCAGGCCGTGGATGAGCACCCGGGGCACCAGGGGCCGCTGCAGCTGGGGGTGGGGTGCGGGGGGAGTCCGGTACATGCTGCTGTACATGGCGGCGGCGGCCGCGGCGGCGGTGGTGCTGTCCATGCTGCCCAGCAGGCTCGGGTGGTAGAAGTAGGGCGACGGGAACATCCTCTGCAGGGCCGAGTAGTTCCCCGCCTCGGCCAGCAGCTCCAGGCCCACCGCCGTCTGCCGCTTCCACTTGGTCCTGGAAAACAGTGGACGTGCACGCACCCGCGGCCCCGGGCCAGGCCCGGACACCCAGTCCCCTCTCTGCCCTCTCGGCCTTCTTCTCCGGGGGAACAGGAGCCCCAGAGAGCCCCGAAAACCCAGAATGAACCGCATCTCCTAACACCTCCCCCAACACTCGTACACACTCACTCACACACTCACTCACATACACACGCACACACACACATATACAATACACACTCTCACACACACACTCACACGCACACTCACACTCATACACACACACACACACGCACACTCACACTCATACACACACACGCACACTCACACACACACACACACACACACACTCACACATCCTCTTCACGAAGAGGGACCAGTATCCAACTCAGCTTCTTAAATTACACCTTCAAGGTCTCCACCGTTCGCAAAGGAAACTCTACAAGCTGTGCTCCGCCGCCCCCACCCCTCCCAGGTTGGGTACCTCCTGAAACTTTCCAGGCGGCCAGCTGAGACCTCTGTTTCTATGGGCGGTCTTTTCCCTCCTCCTCTCATTCCCTCTCCCAGCCAGGGGCTCCCCAAAAGCCCCGGAGGGTCCGTTCTCTGCCCCTCCCCCCTTTCTCCTGGCCGAGTGAGCAGAAACAGTAAACAAAGGGACGCAGACACCCCTGAGCCGAGGACCTGGCCCTTCTCCGCCCCCCCCCCCCCCCCCGGGGATGTGGAGACACCTCTCTCTCATCAACCTGACGGGACTTTAGGGCAGGCAGGGGATTTAGGGTGGGGAAGGGGCGACCGGGTTTCCAAACGGAATTCATTCGTTAGAGGGAGGGTTGCCCCAAGGGGTGAGTACCCCCGGGCCATTCTGGGAGGGGAAAATGCTTTTCCAGATACGGTCTCCTCAGAGAGAGTAACAGTTAAAACCTGTGGTCCACTCCTCTGCTTCTCCTCCCCCCCCACACACACACACACCCCACGGCCCCTCTGTTAAGAAGAAGAAGAGAGTAGGCCATAGCTCAATGCCACAGGAAGGAACTCGGGGCTGGTGGGCCGTCCATGCCCAGCGGCTCCAGCCAAATTAATAAACATGTCGCCCATTTTAAATTGGCTACAAATGACACTAATGTTTTCCGACAGAATTAGGGTGGCTGAAACCGTATGTAATGAGACAGAAAATTATGGTAAAGATGACAACTGGATGGGCATTTCCAACCACACTTATGGACAATTAAAACACAAACGAGAGCAAAGGAGGGGGAGAGAAAAAATCGAGACAAGGGAGACAACTGCCGGCTTGGAAACACCCTAGGACCTGGGCCTCGGGTTGCCTGGGTTCCCTCTGCAGTTGGGGGAAGAGGGGGTTGGGAAGGGGGTGGCCTGAAAGCTCTGCCAGCCCCTTTCCCAATTTCCTCCAAAGGTTCCAGGGGAGCTCTGAGTCGGCAGGTACAGGGAACAGAAACTCAGGCTGGGTTTCTCCTGCCTGCTGCTGCCCACCTGACCTCTCCGGCTGCCTCACAGGCCAAGGCAAGGACACTGAAGGGGCCAGAGGGGCAGTTCTTTTGAGACTGCAAGAGCTCAGACAATCAGAACCAGCCTTGGGCAGGCCCAAAGGGGGCACCTCGAATACACTACCAGCCTGAGTGTCAGCTGCCCAGATGTCTCAATTTGAGAAGGTGGGGCCTCACTGACTTGGGGACAAAGTCGGGAAATTCCAGCCACTCAGATGTGAAAGTAGCACATTTTAAGACACTTAGGAGTGCAAAATTCTATAAATTCCAGCGGCTCCTCAACAGCTCTTTCCTTGGGGGAGTGGCTAATCCCTGCCCCTGCTTGAAAGCCCCCCAAGTGACCACTCCAAACCTTCTGAGTCCCTTCTTTTCTCCCAAGGCCAGGAGAGAAGATTGGTGCTCTAGTTACAACCTGGATGACCAGAGGTTTTGCTCCCCCCCACACACAGCCTCCCTTACCTGCGGTTCTGGTACCAGGTCTTGACCTGGGTGTCGGTGAGGTTGAGCGAAGCTGCCAGGTCCATGCGGTCCTGCACGCTCAGGTACTTTTGCCGCTCAAAGCTACGCTCCAGTTGATTGAGCTGGTGGTCAGAAAAAGCCGTTCTGGCTTTGCGAGGCTTTTTGGCTCTCACAGGGGGACTCTCTCGGCTACTTGTAATCTCTCGGTCTCCTTCCTCCTTTGTTCCTATGATAGAAACCCAGATACAGTTTAGTGAAGTAACCTGGACTAGGGAAGGGTGGAATGTCCTTCTGGCACACACTTCCACATTCCCAAGCCAGTCGCTGGTCTCCGAGGACTGTTCTCTTCCACCCTCTCACACGCATAAACTTGGGCCTCAGCCAGGAGGAAAAGAGGACCCATTTCTGGATAAGGAGCGTGAAGCCTTGTGCGGACTTTCCAAAGCGGTTCTAAAAGGGTATCAGATCTCCCCATCTTTGAAATTTAATAGAAAATTTTTAAAAACTTTACAATAAAGGGTCTTTTTGTTATTGTTTCCTTGCTGGAGGGGGAGAAGGGAAGATCCTGTCCCTTTCCTTTATTACCTTTCACTAAGATTATTATTTTTTCTGATTTGATAGTTTTCAAAAGGTCTTTCTTCTGTGGTGTGTGTGTGTGTGTGTTTTGAGGAGGGAGCACCATTTTCATTTCACTTTTTCTGTTTATTCAAAGTCATAGGCATCTGTTTTCCTTTTCCGGTGCACTTGGGAAACGGTGGACTCAAGCTCTCTGCAGCTGCTTGCAGCAGGTCTTTTAAAGCTTCAGAAAGAATGTGTCACCCAGACCCGGAGCTGAGCTCAAAACCACTGAGCCCATTCCAGTGACAGCCCAGAGATTTCCGGATTCCATTTGTCAACTTTGGTTTTTTACTGAAATGCTGGGAAATCGATATGTCAATCCCTCTCTGCTTGTACCCGTTTTTGCTGTGCTCCTTGATCTTCCCTGCAGGAAGAACAATAATCTCTCTAATTGACCCACTGGGGAGGTTGGTGCACGCAAAAATCACAGGACCAGACTGTACATCTGTTTGGGGCACTATTATGCTAATGCCGTAATAGTAAAATGAGAAGCCAACATCCCACCTTCCAGACAGTCAGCACACATCTTTCCCAGAGATGGCAAAGATTAATAGTAGTAGTAATAGTAGTAGTAGTACTAATAATAATAAACAACTTAGTAAAAGGGGGGAAAAAAGCCTTTCCTTTTATGTTAAAAGTCTTTTGCCATAAAGACCAGAACACTTATGAAATTGTCTGAAAAAAAAACGAAAAAGGGAGTTGAAAGACAATTTCAATTCCCATCTTTTGATTTTACAAAAATATATAAATTCAATTCCATAAATTTTACTTTTATAAATTCTACCCTCTCTCCCCAATTACTAATAAAGAGTCAGAAATCTTACTAAAGTGCAGATATTCATTAGGGGGCATCGTGTAAAGAGGGTGTTTTAAAAACACTGAAAAACCGATTATAACATTTTACCTTGTGAACGTCCCTTTGTAAAGCACGGTCTAATTTTTTTTAAGTTGCTTTGTTAAACAACTCGGAAATTCCTCCATTATTAAGTCTGATAATTCCTGTGATGGTGTTTGGAAAACATGGTGTGCATGGGGGGGGCATGAAATAATCTTCAGTAAGTAGTAAGTAACCGCGTTGTGATCACACCGCAAGACACCAACTAGCCAAGCGGGTTTCTCTCTCCCAGTCTCCCTATTCCCGCTCCCCAGGTCTCTGGCTGGAAAAACCTCAAGTCCTTCCCGTAAGATCACCCTCCACCGCTGGCCGCTTCCTAATACATTAAAATTAAGTAAAACCACGAAAGAAGCCGGAGGTCGGTGTGGGTTGAGAGGCAGAGACGAACAATACACCCAACTTCGGCCGGGCCGAGCCCTCCCTCGCGTTTGCGCCTTTTGCCGGTGGCGGCGGCGGCGACCTCGCCGGAGAGGAAGCCGGGACGGATAACTCCCCCGCGGAGAAATGTGCGGGAGGCCGCCGGGGTGACGGGGAGAAGCGGGGCGGCCGAGGCGGCCGACTCACCGTGGCATTTGAGGTCGCTCTGGGAGTCCTCGCGCTTGTCCAGTTTGGTTTTGCCGTCCTCCTGCTCCAGCTTCGGCCGGAAGCTCTCGTGCGCGGCGTTGCCCTCCGGCTTCGGGGTGTGGTGCGGGGAGGAGACGCTGGTGCTGTAGGGCGCGCACGCCGCCAGAGGCTTGCTGTCGCCCAGGATGTCCTTGATCAGGAACGAAGAGGTGGAAGTCCTGGGGGCGGCGGCGGCCGAGCCGAGCTGCGGCGGCGGCGGCTGCGGCGGCGAGGGCTGCAAACTTTGCGTGGGGGCCGCGGCGGGCGGCGGCGGCGGCGGCGGCGGCTGGCTGAGGTGCAGGTGGTGGTGGTGCTGCGGCCCGTCCGCTGCCAGATGCGGCTCCGGAGGCTCCATGGTGACCGAGATGGGCGAGGAAGGCGCAGTTCCTACGGTATCGATCTCCGAACAAGGGGACGGGGTGGCCTGGCTCCTGAAATCCGCGGCCCTCGCCTCGCCGAGAGGGCGGAACTCGCCGTTCATCACGCCGGGGCTGCCCGAACTGGCACCGGACAGAATCGTGTCTATTCCAAAACTCGACCCGCTGGCCCCTTCCATTGTTGTCATTTCTACATGAGGTCCTCGCCACTCCGCCGCTCGGCAGCCGCCCCGACAAAGCAAAGGAAGCTATCGATCGCAAAACAAAATAAACACTAAACAATGCTGTCGCCGCTTACCAAAAAAAAAAAAAAAAAAAGGGGGGGGGGAGGGGAGGGAGGGAGGGCAGGATAACGGGGAGGTGGCAATCGGTGGACAGTTTCGACTCAACTTTTCCCCTTATGCGAGCAGGACGGGTGGGGAGAGGGGAAGACGGGAACAAAGTTACAAAAATTGTTGCGGGAGCCTGGAGCTCGCGCATGGGGGGCGGCGGCGGCGCGAGGGACCACGGCGAGGACGCAGGCGGCAGGCGGTGCCCCCCGAGGCCGCTGCGCTGCCGCTGCCGCTGCCGCCCGGGTCTGCTCGCCGCCGGGCACCAGGCGGCAGCGGCGGCGGCAGGCGCGGCAGGTGCAGCGACCGCAAAGCCCGGCGGCTGCGAGCCCTCGATCGCCCCCGCGGCTCCCCAGGTGGCTGCCGCGCGCGACTCGGCGCCCCGGAGCGGAGTTTCTGAACTTTCTTGTAAAGTTGTGCGGCAGACACCGCCGCAGAGGTCGCGGCAACTAGAGGCGGAGGAGGAGGAGGAGGAGGAGAAGGAGGAGGAGAAGGAGGAAAAGAAGGAGCTGGAACGGAAGGCGGCGGAGACGCAAAGCCGCGCGACTCCGGCCGCGGCCCGGCGCGTTCGCTTGTAATCCGGCTCCTGGCGGGTGGCGCCGACCCCCTCCCGTGACGTCACGGCCACTGCCGGCTCCCCGCGCCGCTCCGGGCCCGCGCCCCCCGCCGCCGGGGCCGCGCGCCGGGCCCCTCGCCCCCATTGGCAGCGGCGCGCGAGCGGGCGACGCCAACGTGCCGGGAGCCAATGGCCGCGCGGCTCGCGAGCCCGTCAGCCAGCGCGGCGCGGCCCCGCTGCTCTTTTGAGAAGCCTCGCAGCCCTGGGCCCGCGGGCCCCCGCCGGACGCCCAGGCCTCCCAGCGCCCGCGTCCTAACCGTGCGGGAGCGCAAAGAAAGCGGGGGGTGCGGGGGGGGAGGGCGCCGGGAGCCGGGAGAAGGGACCCGCAGGGTGAAGGGAGGCAGGGTAGCGCGGGTTCGCGCGTTTCCCTGAGAGCCCCGCAGCGGGGAGGGAGGGGACCGGGCGGGAAAGCAGTCCGGCCGGCTTACCTTGGGGCTCCAGCGCGGCCGCCCGCGCAGCCTCCACCCACACGCAGGCCACTGCGAGAGGGGAAGGGGGTCCCTGAAGCACCCCGCGCGCAAATGTGTGGACCGGAGCCAGAGCTGGGGTGGGCGCGGGGCTCCGAGCTCTGACCGCCCCCCGCCCCCCGCGGCCCCGGGCCCGGGCTCCGGCCCGGCTCCGTCGCCGGTCCAAAGCGGGCTGGAGCGGGGCCCGCGTCCACGCGGCACTCCCCGGGGGAGCCGGGGAAGGGCCCAGCCCAGGCAGCAGTCAGGGCCCGCCGGACTCTTCCTCCGGAGCGGGGGAAGGAGGCAGCGGCGGGCACTGCGGTGTCGGGCGGGCACGGGGTTCAGAAACTTGGGTAGCAGGTCCGGAGCCAGTTCTCAGCCAATGTCTTCCCTCCCTCCGCCTCCCCTTTCTTCCCCCTCCTCCCTCCTTCCCCTCCCTCCATTTGGAAAGGAAAAAGTCGCTGCGGACCCACGGGGGGACCTGCAGCCCGGCTGGACTGCGACGCCCGTCAGAGGGTATCAACATGCATTATTTTCTCCAGGACGCCTCCAACCTGTCTCTTGTTGAATGTCAGGGTAATGGGAAGTGCCAGTGACAAGACGGCGTATTACTCCTGATTAAGTGCCGTGTCAACCTAATTAGCAGAGTAATTATAAGGTGCTAATGAATGATTCAAAGTTCTTTGAGTTACATTTTACTCCAAATTACCATTTTAGGAATCTATGAATCTGAGTGGTTGGCATTTCTTCAGTGACTGGGTGCAGAATGATGCAATGAAATGGCCTTTAATGTCTTCAAGGGCTGGGCCGAAATCTGGGGTTCGCTTGTGGCCCCGAAGGTCACTTCTGGAAAACAGCTTTCTCTTTCCTTCCTTCCTTCCTCCCTTCCTTCCTCCCTCCCTCCCTCCCTCCCTCCCTCCCTTCCTTCCTTCCTTCCTTCCTTCCTTCCTTGCTTCCTTCCATTGAGGATCAGGGATGGGAATGGGGGCCAGGGAGGCAAATGACCTCCTGGGACCAGATGGCCGCCTCTCTGCGGAACTGGACCCGGAGCCTGAGCTGGAAGCGGGGACTGGGAGACGCATCCTTCCTGAGTCTTCCCAGGGAATCACATGTGTTTGGCCCAGAAAAGGCCCGCGCTGCTTCCAGGGTGTGTGGACCCGTTTCTTATCTTCCTCCTTCCGTCTTTTTCAGGGGTCTGTCTGTGAGGAGCGCAGTGGGAGAGAGACCGAGGCGAGGAGATGTACATTCCGGGCCCTTCGCATTTTTCTCGGAAGGCCAGGGGAGTGTGGCTGAGGAGTCGGGGTTGGTGAGCGAAGGCCGTGATGCGGGGCGAGCTGCGGGCAGAGGCCCGCCAGAAGTGCGGGAGGCCCTGCGGAGGCGTGCTGGGCCGGCTGGGGTAGAGCCCCTCTGGGGGCGCACTGGGCTTATGTAGGAAAGGCGCCGGGCCTGTGGGAACTACAGGCCTACGATACACATTCTTCCCTTCAAATAATCAATTAGGGCTCTTTTCATTCAGACATCACCCACTCACTTTGCAAACGAGACTACAGCCTACACTTTCCTCGCAGGCTATCCTGGGTGGGAAGTAGGGAGGAGGAAAAACAAATTTTAAGATCCAGAGCTGATGGCACTGCACAAATCAGGTATTCTTGACCTTGATAAATAATTCATTTAAGCCTGTTTTTGTTTTGTTCCGATGCTTGATATGACTCAAGAGCTCAAAAGGCGCTAGTGTTGGGCAGTTCGACAGGATTTTTTTGCTTGGAATAATGTACATTAGCGGGAGAGGCAGAGATATGACCCTACACAAATAAATGAAATCTAAAAATAAAGCGAGAGAGGAAAATGAAAGAGTTAGGTGAGGGGAGTGTTCATTTTAGGAAAACTCCAAAGCAAACACAACAGAAACCCCCAGGACCCACCTTGTGAATGGCTCAGATCCCCTTTTCTTAGAAAAGGTTAAGATCCTCTAAGTTTTCTTTGGGTGGGATGTTAGGTCAGCTTTCCAGAGTAACAATTGTGAGGGGAAACTAGGACCTTCACTTTATAAAGGCTCTCATCTTAGGGTCCCTACCAGAAAGGAAATGCCACTCAAAGACTAGATGGAAAACTTTATGGAAAAAAAAATTCTTCAAGGATTGAGTTTTGTCTTAACTTTTCACAGTTCTTTTTTCTCCAGAAACATTCCTCTTTTGCTTTCTGAGAATATATATATAGTGCACGGCAAAAGTAGGTTTACAATCATGAGTACATGAAAAAAGTTTATTCTGGTATTATTATTATTGTATTCTTTTCCATATGAACAATTGTAAACTTACTTTTGCACCACCTTGGGTGTATATACACCCAAGAAGTTATGCCCTTTCTAGCAGAGTACGTGATTTAACTTTTCATTTTAAAAAATAAAAATTCAGAAATAAAATAGTGCAGATGAATTACATTTTTAATGCCCATGTACCAGGAAAAGAAATTCATTAACTGGATTTAATCTGAGATTTTTCCCCCCACCCCCCACTAGATTTAAAATACAAACAAATATCATTCCTAAACTGGCATGGATTTGAAAATGATCTTCCACTTTCATGCCTCATTTCCTTTAAAAGAAGACAAAGGAAGAAAGAAAATGATTTAATTTTTGTAATATTTTATAATACTTTGCATAAAAAGCAGTTATTTGTCAACTGTGCATAACAGAGAACAACCTTTCCTTTCTGGCTCTGAAAGACACCAGTCCGGATCACTAACGATGCTCCCTCCCCACCACAGAGAAAGTTTCAAACGCTCGTGTATTTTAACGTTCCGTTCCTCAATACACTCTCTCAGAGGCTCACTTTTGTAACTGAGATGTGGGGTAATGTTTAAACTGGAGCATCAGGCCTATGGATTACCAGGAACGTGGAACTGGTGTTTCTTCCTGTCACTGTATTTCAATGTTTCTAAGGGTCCACGAGATAATGCCAACTGACCAGAATAAGATGCAAAGGCGCTTGTCTCCACCGGGCGGCGCCAAAAGCCCCAAACCAAGAGAGCGGCTATTGTTTCTTTCTATGAAAGATGCACGATAAACAAATAAGCTCTCCCTTTCTAAGACTGACTCCCTGACGGTAGTGTGACCTCTCGCCGCCGTTTCAACGCTACAGAAACATCGGACATTTTCTTTCTCCCCACCCTCCAGCCCCCAGTCTATCGATCTATATTCAACTGTCTAAGGGCTGGTACATATTTGCTTAGAAAAAAATAATACTGTAAAGAGAAAGACATGGAAAACACTGAAACGAGGAGGGTGGAGATGGAGAGCAGAGGGAGAAAGGTAAAATGAATAAGGTAACTGGAAGCTGTTTCAACAGAACCACGGGTTAAAATGATAGTCTATTGTCATTACTAATTGTCTAAGGATTTGAAAGATCATTCTGGTATCCTAATACAATTTGAGAGAACTATAATCTCACCACAACCTTACAGATCAGTGGTTTAGAAGAGATTTAGCAAAGTTGGCTCTCCCTTGGGATTTAGATGGGCAGCGTTGTGCTTGAGCAATCAGCACAAAAGCTGATGTAGAGGTGTAGATGAAACGCCGGAAGAGGAAATTTTAGCCTTTTTTTTTTTTGTGCCATTTTCCCAGTGTTCTTGAGCAAAGCACGTAACCTTTCTGATGACCAACCTCCTTCTCCATTAAAGGGGCCAATCCTTGCCTAGAAGAGGGTGATTGTGGTGACCACATAAGACCTTCTGTATAAAAGCTCTTGGTGAAATGCGAAGCAAGAGTTTGACAAATGAACAACACTACGGGGGCAGCTTTTTCTGGCCATAGTTACCACACAGTAACCATATCCCCCACCCACCCACACACACACATTTCTTCCTTTCCTCACCCATTTTGTTCAATCACTCCGTCCATAAGCATGTCTGAACTTGCGTTCTGGGCTAGGTGATTGAGAACGGGACACTAGCCCTCCTAAGAGAAGTGACGGGGGCTTCAACCAGTGAGGATGATCCATGAATGCCAGGAGGCCTGGGAGAACCCGCTAGCTACCCCGGTGATGCAAAAGAAAGAGAAGAGTCAGCCTTGGGAGGAGCAGGGCGAAGAGAAAGGCTTCCTCGAGGGAATGAAGTGTGCGTTCCTTCGGTCATGAAAGAAGAGAGGTGGGTTGCAGGCGCAGGGATATCTGCAGAGGGATTGGAGCGAGGAGGAGGATGCAAACAGGCCCACACATGGTTTACATTTTTGATCTCCTGAGGGCGGGCTGGCTGCCGTCTGTGGGCATGAGTTGGCTCCACAGTCTCTCCTGGCTGCTGCAGGGAGACACTCGGGGTGCTCGGCGGGAGCAGGGGTGCGCGCACCCGTCCGCGGGCCTCCGCAGCAGGGTTGAACAGCAGGGCTGGTTTCTCCCCAAGAGGTGGTCCAGCCCCCTCCCACCAGACGGTGACCGCTCTTCCCCGCCCCGACTTCCGCTTCCTTTCTGCTTTCTAGAGTTTTCCAAACCCTTCTAGGCGGGAGTGGAGGTGGAGACGCTGCCCCAGTTGGAGGGGGAGCATGCAGAGAGGTTTTATTTCACCCTTCTCCCGCCATGGCCCAGCGACGGCTGGCTCGCGGAGAAACCAGAGGGCCCCCCCACGTGACAGGGCCACCTCCCGCCATAAGAACAACGCGGAACACTCGGAGGCGCGAAGGCTCGGCGGGGAGCTGGGTGTCCTCCCCACTCCTGAGGGGATGGGGAGGCCGAGGCGGAGGGGAGGGGAAAGCCGCGGAGCGCTGGGCGAACACGCCGGCCCGGGAAGGGGAAATTCATTTGCGATGTTAATTAACAGGCGTCTAATTAAAACGGCACTTTGAGCGCTAATCAATCGCCTTATTAAGTTAGAGCCATCACTGGAACAAATTGAAAGCTCCCCGCCCCGGCTCCTGCCCCTGGTGCGGGCAGGGCGGGGCTCCCAGACGCAGCTTCAGGGAAGGAGGGGCCGCCGCCGTCCGCTGCCGCAGCCCGTCGGGGGGCTGGCTGGTGCTCCGAGTCCGGGGCTCACCAGCCCCCACCCGCTTGCTCGCCCCGGCCCCCGCGACTTGCTGAGCTAGACGTGCGGCTGGGAGGGGCTCCTCCTCCAGACGCAGCTGGCGCGGGAGAAAGGGCAGCACCGGAGAGCCGGCGGAGCCGCGGACGTCGACTCGGCTCCCGGAAAACCCCCAAAGGCGCGGGGTGGCGAACGGAGCGCCGCCGGCCAGGAGGGAGGGCGAGCGGGGGTGGGTCGGAGGGGAGCAATGTAGCCCTAGAGGGGGCGCTCTCCGGCTGGGATGACACCTTGAGGTTTCTCGGGACAAATCCGCAGCCTCAACTCTGAAAACTCTTCTTAGGCCCGCGCCGCGGCCCAGCCCAGCGACCGGGAAAGAGCGGGCCCGTCTCCTGGCGGGACGGGCAGGCAGCCCCTTGGCCTCCGTCTCCTGGGGCCGCGTGAGAACGGGGCGGGGTGCGAGGAGGGAAGCGGGAGTGCTGATCCGGTGGAATGTGGCTCACGACCCCAGGCCTCCGTGCCCCCCACCCTCCCCACCCAAGCTCCCCCAGGCGTTGGCGCCTCCAAATTCGCTGGGAGAATGATGATTTTTGAATCTCCGTTTTTGAGCTATCCGCTTTTCCTAGTTGTTAAATGCCTGCTTTTCACCAAATTCCCAAGGGGGGAGGACTGGGCGATAAGGGGGCGGGGTGGCTGTGGATTTCAATGCTAATTAAGTGGGTCCTGCCCCACTGCCAGGAGGCCCCGGCTAAGGCAGCGCACACCGGGTGCTCACACCGCCGCCGCATGCCTGTGGTGCGGGGCAGAGGCGCAATAAAGAGGGATCCCATCGGACCCCCGGATGGCCTGCCCTTTACGGCCTGCCCCGGAGGAAAGGAGGACGCGGTGGGAAGGAGGCCTTGTGCGCGGTGGGTGATGTGTGGCTGGGCCAGGGTGCGGGTTATGCGTCGGCAGTGGCACGCGCCCTGGGCTAGCCGGTGGCTCGCCTGCCCAGGCGTGCGTCGGACCGCGTCTGCCGGCGGGTCTGAGCATGCTTGGGGGGCGGGGGCGGTCCAGGGAGAACCGAAGCAACGGCTCCCACGGGCAAAGTTCAAAAGCATTAATATTTTCACCGTATTATCATTATTCAATATAATAATATTTGCTCGGTTAGCGCCACTAATTAGGCCACATTAAAACGGTAGTGTCTCCCTAATGGTGTGTAACGTGCCCACACCAACATTTTTCTCTTGGAGGATGGGAGGCTCTTGGCGGAAGAGAGGAGAGGAGACAGGCAAGCCGTGGGATGGGTTGGGGTGTGTGCCTCCACCACATACAAATGCACCCCCTCCCCCCAGCGCTCTCTCTCGCTCTCTCTCTCTGTCTCGCGCGCGCGCACACACACACACACACACACACACACACGTGGCTGCCGGCCCGCGTTCTGTGCGCCGTGAGTGGGACCCTCCACTGCTCCGTGGGCCCTGCGCCCAGCGCGCAGCAGCCTCCTCCCCAGCCGCACGCAGGCTGAGAACTCGGCGGATGGCTTCTGCTACCCTTCCCCCTTTTGTGTGTGTGCCTTCAATTGGTTAGGTTTTTAAGGTTTGGGAGGGCCTTTGTGAAAGAATTAAAATACTCTTAACTGGAGCCCCTCGGCCGGGAGCTGGAGGTCCCGCCCCCTAGCTCGGGGCTTTTAGGATCTTCTTC
>JAAGEH010000165.1:1800332-1892832 GCA_011751065.1 Lasiurus cinereus
TTGGAAGCATTGGGCCTTATCAACTGAGGATTTCCTAGGACCTTTGACAGATACCAATACTAAAATCATTGTTCACTTGTCAATTTAAAAGACCATTAAAGCAGCTTATTTTGGTTTTAATTGGAGCCTCCTCCCTTCCAATGCCTGGCTTTTTTAAAAAAAAATACTTTAAAAAAAGAAAGAAAGAAAAAGAAACCACCCAGGCGCGCGCGCACACACACACACACACACACACACACACAGGCGCGCGCGCGCGCGCACGCGGCCCGGGGACGGCGGGGATGCAGGTCAGCCTGCGGGTTGGGGCCGGGCGGCGGGACCCCCGCAGCCGCCGCCGCCGCCGCCGCCGCCGCCCGGAGCCACAGAGACCGCCGCCGCGAATTTGCCGAGATTCCGGCGGCAGCAGCACGTCTAGCTCGAACGCGCCCAATTAAACAACACCGCATCCGCTTCGAGATTTTCGCAAGAAGTGCACTGGGGCCAAAAATCAATCACTCTCCCCAGCCTGACCCGGTGAAAACAGATGCATAACATATTCATGCGCTGAGTTCGCGCAGCAGCCCGGCGCGGAACTTTTTTTCCCTTCTTTTCTTTTAAAGAAAGCGAGGAGGACTTCCGTGGCTCCGCAATCCTGCTAAAGCTGGCAGATGCAGCAAAACTAATATGTGTAAATGCTTTAAAGCAATAATCTGCTTACAGCGACACTTCCCCAAACGGCGGCAGGACTGAGGAGGGAAGAGAAGGCGCCTGGCAGCCAGGGGAAACCGAATTGTTTTGACACCGCCATTGACTAGCAAAGCCTGGTGGAAAATCATTTCATAGGATAATTGTGGGCAAGTAAAAAAAATAAAAATAAAAAGAGCCTACCCACTTCACCCACCCTCTTTACCTTCCCCCATCAAAGTGAGCGATGAGTTCGCCTCATTATTTTTACTTTGCTCACAACATCACTGGGTTCCTTCTAAATGAAATAGACCTAATGATAATACTACAAAGTAAACGGAGTGGGAATAATATTTACTGTATAATAATTTGGGTTCTGTTAAGCTCAGCACTTCCCTTTATCCCAATAATTTCACTAATTGCTTCCAGTCTAAAAATGACCAGGCAGACTTACTCTGCTGGAAGGTTACTGGCACCTCATGTTAAAAAAGCACGTATTGTGTTTTTGTTTTAAAAAGCTCATTCTCATCCAACCCCCAACCCCCTCCCTTCTAATATTAAGTAGCTGATGTTTTGTTTGGCTGCTGTTTTATTTGCTGTCAGAAAGAATTTGATGCAAAAACCATTTAAGCATGTATGCAACCCATGGAGGGATTCATTTGACCTCATTATACTGCAATAAAGAAGAAATCCAGTTTGTTAAATATCACCGAACCGCATGCATTTCACATCAGATCATAAGAGCAATGCTTCAAAAGATTATCCCAAAAAGTGCTTAGAAAGATGGAATGGGTTAACTTTGCTTGCCAGGAGGTGTTCTCATAAACACAGGAAAAGAGAGATATGTGCAGCCCCCTTTAAGAGCAGAGCAACTGAAGAAAAAAGAGATTTATGCTTTTAATTAATGGCAATTAAACCATGCCTGTTGGCTTGGCCTATGGCAATTGTTTCCTGCAAAAAGGAGGCCGAGCTGGTGACAAGCATTTGAATCCGCTAAGTTCTGTCAAGGGAGCTGACTCTGCAGGCATCAAAACCAAACTAAATCAATAAAAGAATTAAACTTTTATAAATTGCATTTTGACAAGTATCAGATACCGTTAAGCTTTGATATTATGAATTCCTTGGGGGTGATGCAAACAAGAAGGGCCGCAGTTAGAGATCCAAACAATCAAAGAGGCTTGTTAACATGCGCTGTCAAATGCATCAGTGCTATTAATTACTACAAATTAATGTGACTCTCTCTTCCTCTGGTGATTGGAATAATAATCAGCCAGAATTGTGGAATGAGCACAGAGAACATATGCAACCCTGCCAAAAATAATAAGTTTAAAAACCAGTAGACATTTACAATCTTTGTTTTCAAAGACTGGCTGGTTTTCTTGTTGCCAGTGGTGACCTCACTTTACCCCATCTTCCCCCTTCCTGGGATCTTCTCCATGTGCCCTTTCCTGGGTGGTGATAGAGGGAGGCATCATGCCCTTGCCAATAATTATTGGAGCATAGAATAAAATCTTTATTGTGCTCCATTGAGGTGCGGGGGAGGGGGAAAGGGGAGGGTGTAACCCTATCCAAAGTGATGATTTTTCTAGGAAATGAAACCAAATGCCAGAAGTCCCATAATATGGCCATTTTCTAGCATGAAAACTTTGCTGGGCAATAAGGTTGATAATTAAAATTACATGATGCTCTCACTCTGACAGTGCGGTAAACAGGAGTCATGGAGGAAAGGGAACCCTAGTTGAGGATTCTGGGTATCTAGAATGATTCAAATAGAATCTCCCCAGCATTTTGTAATATTCTACGTCTCCAGACCATTGTCAGGATTCATTTTCCCCTTCAGATCCACATTTTCAAATAAGATGGGGTTTTCATCTTAATAGCAAGAAGATTGTGACTCTTGATCCCCACACTCCCATGTCACCCAGTGAAATGCCACAACAGACTAAAGTTAAAGTTATACTTGTATCATTAAATGTAATAATTTATATTTTAAAAATATTTAAAAAGCAAATATATTACAAATTAGTAATAACATACTGCCTTGTTCTTTCTAATGAGTAACTTTTTTTTTCTAGTTTATTTTACTTACCTGGGCATTTTTATACCCTCCTCAAAGTCACTATGTGCCTTCTCCTTTTGACTTTGTGAACCAATAGCATATGGTTTCTCACATTTGAGGAGCTTCCAAATATTTGTACTTAATTTTTAGATTAACTAAAGAATGGAATTTAGCCATGTGATATGGGAATTTATAACAATGTGGGTGGGGAAGGGGCTCTTTTATATAGCAAGGACTGACCGTCTCACAATATAAAATCATTTTTATTTAATTGAAGGGGGTACAGGGTGGAGGTAGGGTGGCAGAGAGTGAACCTTAATTTTCTCTTGCTATATTGAATATGGGATTACAATTTAGAATAACGTGCTATCTCTTCCTATTGGTTTGGGATTAGCCATAGCTCTAGAAAATCATTTGCTGTGTTAGTAAGCTGCTGTGTATTAGTTATGTGGGCTTTCTTAATTGGACAGAGACAGAAATGATCATAATGTTCTCCCTAACTTGCAGTAGGAATGGTGTCAGGTGTGTATTGGTGTTTGGGCTAATTATTTGATTTTTACTCTTGACTATACCTCACTGTGTGTTTTTAACACAGAGAGGAATTATCTTGACACCATCTGGTGGCAGTTTTTCATGTCTGACAAAATTTAAAACTCAGTTTGAAGGTTGGCCAGTGATAAATATGCTTAGGATTCCATGTGACCTTGGTCAACCTCTGACTTATACATATCAGGGCATTTGTCTCAAACTGTGGTAACAGTGTTTTATTGATGTGCCTAATCTGTTACCCAGGAACCACAATTCTTATGATAGATAGGATATTTACTTGGATAGTGACAAGGAAGTTTGGGGTGCTGTTTTTTCTTCTTTTCATTCTCAAAAAAATGGATCCCGGTTAAGTCTGGATTTAAGTTTAAGTTCTCTATTTCAAGGGCTTCTCAAGATCTGTTCAGAAAAAGCATTAAAGGTGAGGAAGAAGAAACAAATGCTTATCAAGCTCCACAGAAAAGTCTGGTAGATAAAAGTATGGTTCTAAAGATGGCCTTCCTTCTTCCCTATGTGCTCACTCAGCAAGTGCAGAAGGAGTTCATTGTTGGAAATTTTTAGGTGATTACTTGGCAAGAAGCTACATGTGCTCCTGCCTCTCTCTATTTTAGTAACCTTGGTTTTATTATAAGGGTGCTTCCAAACATCTTTATGAATTTGAAGGGGTGCTCAAGCTTCTTCATTTCTATTTGACATTATAATTTTCTAAGAGTGGAACATTCTCGCTAAGCCTGACGTGTGATATGTAAGCACATAATGACCATTCACTATTGTGTCAATGCTTCCTGGCAGCACCGGTCCATCAGGCAGAGTTCAAACAACACATTTGCCTGGAGTTCACTATACAGTTGAATCAAATTTGTCAACTTTCAATTTGTAATGCTTTTTAAACATTAAAATCCAAGTCAATAAATGCTTTGTTAATTTGTTGATATCCCTTGGTATGAATAGCCCACATTCTAAGTGGGGGGAAAAGGACTGAAGCATCCCTTTTAATACAGTAATGCAAATATTTTTCCTGGAGAATTAATTTATAGTACATTTGCATTTACTTCATTATTTTGAAGGCTTTTCATTTATAAATTTGCACATGTATAGTTATGCATGTGTTTGTATTTTCATTGTGCAAGGAGATAGATATTTCTTTTTCCATTTATTTCTGCGTTGGCTTCCTCCACCTTTCTTGAATTGTAAGTATCAGTCATTTAACAGCAATCAAGTTTGTAGGTCCTCACAAATTTTATACCTGCTAAGATTTAAGAACTATTATCCCAAATCTTTTTATATAAGAAAAAAATGGGAGATAGGTGGTGGTGATGGGGATGGTGAGATATTCAAAATTTTATATACAATAGAAATAAAAATACATATTCTAAGACATTCATTCACATACACATATACCAATATAACATATGATTGTTGATTTCTCAGAATATATGTCTTCATTTGAGAGGTGAGTTATCTCTTCTTACTTTGCTTATAAGGAAAATGGCAGATGAATGACCAGGTATTAGTTATTCTTCAGCATGTGGAATGATAGATGAACAGAGACTTTAATTTAGGCTTTTTGTGTTTGCTTGTAGTTTGAGACTTTTGTTTTTTATTATAGTGTGCAGATAGAATGAAGCTCCATATACCAGGCACAAATTATAATGAGAAATTGCAAATATAGATGGTGATGTTTTTCTCTATTTATTACATTACAAATTGTGCCAAGAAGGGATTTGTAGGAAAGACTTTAGCTATTCCATACTGTTGGAACACACACACACACACACACACACACACACACACACACACATTGGTATTGATGTCAATCCAAGTTATAGTTGCTAAAATTGCAATAGTTCTTCTCCCACATATTAAAATTTGTGATTTTGAAAGGAAAGAAGTGACAATTTTACTTCAATACTGTTGCAATAGTTTTCTAGGCAAGAGGGTATAGAACTGGATGTTACCTCTGAACTTGGTTTATATTTTTATGGTGGTTAAATATAATAGAAAAAGTTAAGTCCATTTCTAAAAAAAACACACAAAGAAAGCATTTAATAGATAAATCAGAGGGTAAATTTTGTGGATACATTCCATATATAATTTTGAGTTATTGAACAATTATTTTTTTCCAGCTGCACAAAAAACTGATGATCTGACCTTTCTATGTCCCAAATTTTAAGACTTGAGACCGACCTGCATTTATTATCTACCAACACTACTACTTAAAGACATGACCATCTCTTTCATTCTTGGCTATGGAAGGTAGCCTTATTTTTCTCACTGATCTACTTACTCATGGCATGTTTTCTAACTTGATTTTTAATAAATTCTATCCTACTGGTCAACCCAAATACAAATGTCTAGTAAATTCCTTTGATTATACAAAGCAAAACTCTCAACCATCATTATACATTTACTTTATTTAGTCATACAGTTAAACCTCAATGATTTTTCTTTCTCCACTCAGAAATGGCAACAATTCTGTCATGGTATAGTACATGGTTCTTCTATAGTGAATAGGGAAAAGTTAGTGCTGAAATGATCCATACAGCCTGATTTGAAGAGGGTTACATTAACCTCCTGAGGCCTTGGGCAAGTGATGAATTAAAACAAATTCTGCTCACACATTAGGAAAAAATGATTGAAGGTTACATAGTCATGTTACAACTGTGCCAGACCTGTTGTTTCCCTGAAGATAAATCATGAACAATAAAAGAAAGGTTGTAAATATAATCTGGAGAAAAGAGTGAAGAAAGTATATAAATTGCAAGGAAATTGTTGATATGACAGTTGTCATAGTGCAGAAGGCCATGGAAATGCAGGGAGAAACATCTAACTCAATCTGGAGATGATGTGAAGGGCTAGAGAAGGCTTCTTGGAGAAAGGTGTGTCTAAGGCATAGAATGATAGAAATTGGCTAGAGAAAAAGAGATGGATAAAGGGAGAGAGGGAAGAGTGTCCCAGAAAAGGCAGGACCAAAGTCAGAGATAATAAAAGTCATGGTAAAATCAAAGGATAAAAGACATTCATTTTACTAGGGTCAAAGAGTTTGAGGGAGGAGTGCACATGTGAGATAAAAATAACTTGCTAATATTAGAGTACAATTATTCTCCAAGCTCATCTTACTGACTAAATTGGGATTAAATGTTTCTGCATCTAAGGACCATGGCATTCTTTTCCTTCATTGACATCACAGCCTTGCTCAGTCAAAGACTTGTCTGGGGTGTTGTACAATGTGAATCTTCTGTGCTACAAAACTTTACCTGCAAAGATTTGTCCTGCTTACAAGTGTAGCCCTGGATAAAAATAAGGCAATACAAAAATAAGAATGCACAAGATCTCAGTTTCAGGATTTCCACCAGTATGCTAATTGTTTCATGATTTAGTAGAGCTATATGCAAATTTTGTAGATTATATGAATGCCATATTGACCTCTCCAGCATAAGGTCAAGTGTAACCACTAGTGTCCATGCGAACCATGAAGAAGTCAGTAAATCAGCCTCATACCTTTAAAACACATTATTTAACCCAGTTGATGTGGCTCTGTGGTTGAGAATCGACACATGAACTAGGTCGTGGCACATGCCAGGTTGTGAGCTCAGTCCCCAGGGGGGTGTGCAGAAGATAGCCAATTGTTGATTTTCTCTCATTGTTGATGTTTCTATCTCTCTCTCCTTCTCTACTCTCTGAAATTAATAAATACATATTTTTTAAAAAAATAAAACACATTATACATTTTATTTTTGTTAACACCATACCTCTATCAGCATAATTTTGCAATTATTTTTATACAAGTCCTAAAGATTAGAGTCATATAGTAATAATTTCTATAGACCAAGTGCCTAACAGACACACACATATTAGTACCAGTTGCAATGTAAATATTGGTTGAAGCAATGAAAATATATAAGCCTTGTATATATTTATATGACTAGTAGAGGCCCGTTGCATGAAGAGATTCATGCAATAGGCCTTCCTTCCCTTAGCTTCCAGCACCAGTTTTCCTCCAGCACTTGGGACCCAGGCCTTCACTCCGGCCAGAGTCTGCCATCTTCGTCTTTGCTGTAGCCGGAGTGCCGCTCCTGTAGATCCCTTCTCCCTCCCTCTCATAGCAGACGTCCTGCCCTGCCCGGCCACTCCACTCCTGGAGCAGCTGGGCGGCTGCCATATTTATCCTAATTTGCCTATTCCTTCCTGACTGGCTGGTGGGTGTAGCGGAGTGATGGCAATTTGCATGTTTCTCTTTTATTAGTGTAGATATTTATCAGACAGATTTTTTGGTTGGTTCAGTAGCTTTAAAGTCTGACCTGTCTCATTATACAGAAAAATCAAGGGGGCTTACAATACATTTTATCTCTGTTCATTGATCCCTCATATCTGTATGATATGAAACCATTACATAGCCTGTAAACATACATTAATTCATTCAATCCTTACAACAATATTGTGAAATAGGAATCTAAATCTTAGACTTTAGTATTACATAGTTTCAAAGACTAAGTAACATAATAAAAGATAGTGAACACATTTTAAGAAGATGGACCTACTCCTGGCATTCACTCTGTAGTCAACTTTTAAGAAAAATCTTAGGAACTTAAAAACTTTTATTTTATAATATTTAATTTTTTGAGATTTTTACCTTGTTTTTCTAACTACAAATAGAAATGAAAGCAATTTATTTATTTGTTCTATTTTACTCACATCATAGATTCCATGTATCTTACTTAGAGTTGAAATTTTTTACCTACTGATTAAAAAAGGTCTTTCAGCACCTTTTAAAAATACATTTTTTATTGATTTTTAGAGAGAGAAGAAGGAAGAGGTATAGAAAGATAGAAACATTGCATCATCCATAGGCTGCCTCCTCCATGTCCCCCTACTGGGGATTTAGCCCACAACCTGGGCATGTGCTCTGACAGGGAACCAAAGGGTGTCTTCTTAATTTCTAGATTGACACTCAACCACTGAGCTATACAGGCTGGGCTCAACTCTTGTTTGAATTCTCATTTCTAAGAATGGGAGCATATTTTTTTTATAAGATAAAATCTCCATCCAGTAAGTTGTCCTTATTGGTTTCAGTTCTTTCCTTCATCAGCACAGATGCTCTTGGTTCTTCTACAGTTTCTCATACAAGATGATTTCCAGGGTCCTCACTGTACAGTGAACAGATAAAACTCAAATTTTGGTACCAGGGCTTGTTATGTGACTTTAGTAAATGATTGTGAGGATTAAAAGTAACAACCCACATGACATTAGCATGATACTCAATAAATTATTTTCTTAAATTATATTTTATTACCATTATTAATCTGGTCATTCTATGAATATACTATAGTTTGTCAATGTGCCTGTCAAAGGTCAACCCCAAAATTCAGACAAAATATTTCACATGTAAGCCATATATTTAGTAATTAATGAATTTGATTAAGGTTCCCCTAAGGCTTGGCAGACAATAATATCTTTTTTAATACAATAAATAAATCATATGCATAAATGCCATGATTAGATTCAGATATGTATATAGGAACATGATTTTCTAATGCTGAACAAGTTATTTTAAGGATTTGTTTTCAAAGGTGGTGTAAGACTATGTGGCAGGACTGATACTTACAAAACTGCAAGAATTCTTACACAAAATGTTAGCAAAAGACACCAAGGAAGGCCCTTCCCTTACTTTAGCAGTGGGTGTTCCCCAGCAGCAAAATTGAGTGCTGGGACTCAGAAGAGAGAATACTGCCAGACAGGAGTTTTTAATCTCATTATCAATAGCTGGTATATTATAGCCATAGCTGCCTACTGTTTTAATATTGCAGCACGCTAGGCTGTTTTTTCAAATATGTTGTCTTCAGCCTGAAATTACCTATTGGAAAAATTCATAGGTTCTGCTATTGTTAAGATGCTGTGTTATGGATGAAACCCCCCCTTTTTTTTTTACTCAGGTAGGAGCCAAAATAAAACAACAAAAATCAATAGCTCTCCTGTTTTCTACTCCCTTTCTTCTATTAAGGCCAGAAAGGGAAATAGATGCCTTCTTACACCTTCATAGAGTTTCATGGACATTTATGGATGTATGAAAGGAGATATCATAGCTAGATGGTTCAAAGGATATAAGATGATAAAGGGACAGATAGAGGGGAGAATGGTAAGATAGACAGGTAGGTAGGTAAAAAGGTAGATACGATAGAATGAGAGGTGGAGGACACTAGCACAGCAAACACCTCAGGCTGAGTATCAGGACTCTTGAATTGCAGTCCTGACTCTGCCATTAACTTGTTTGTGATTTCACATAGTCCCTTAACCTCCCTCCCTTGGCTATTGCAGTAAAATAGGGGTTTGTCAAGTAGAGGTTGGGCCACATTTGTAGGTCTTGAACCCTTAAGAGGGAGCTCTGCAAACCCATTATCACTATTCTATGTGCCACCCTTCCTCCCTGTCAGTGGTTTAGCAGGATTCTCAGTGGAAGACATGCTGATACTACCATACCTCCCAACCATCCCCTCAGAAATGCCCATGTTTCCAGAAATGAGAGGTGATTTGGGGTATCTGGGACAAAACAATGTCTAGGTTCCATCCAATTAAATTCAATGATTTAACACACATAAAAATAGCCTCCTAAAATTTGATGCTCATAATATATTTCCTTTGAACATAATATTTTGGGTGAACACTAACTTTTCTAATTCTGGGGAGCAGACTGTTTGTACAGCTACCTGATTTTTTTTAGGTCCAGTCCAATTGAAGGTGCTCAAATCTTAGGCAAAATGCTGATACTATAGCTTCAGCCTTCCTTTCCTATAGTGGCAAAACTCTTGATAACTTTTTGCTCTTTTAATTCCCAACTCACCATAAAATAAGAAGAAATCCTATTAGTAAATAATTAGGTGTACAGCATAAAATCTTACATCACTTACTGGCATGTTTGTTGTCAACTCAGCTTCACCACCACTCTCTTCCAGCCGGAAACTACATTTCTCACAATCCTTTTCCCTTATGGTCCTGGCCAGTCTTGGCATCTCTTCCAATAGAAGAAACTCCTGTAAGAATTGAAGGTCCAAAGAGGTGGGGCCATAATTCTCAGGATGCAGTTATAGTCAAAAGCATGAGTAGATGTGAGGTTCAAAAGAATTTTCCCAGTCTATGCTACAGACTGAGATAGAGGGCCGGAGTTCACCAGAAATTCTTCAAATTTGTACCCTATTGAGTTTCCTGCTTTAGTATGGCAGCCTGAGATCCTATTTAGTGGTTTCCCTTATCTTGGTTCCCTAACCAAGTGGTTGGTTATGCCTCTAATTCCCTGCATTGGAACCTTTCATACTTGAAGTACATAGAGTGGCTTCTCTTTTCCTGACTGAACCTGGACTATGTAGGCATCACCTGTTTCAACTATTCTGGGTATGTGAATCCTTTTTATAACATATCTGATGAATTGACATTCAACTTGTTATTTTTTAAAAATATATATTTTTATTTATTTTAAAGAGGAAGGGAGAGGGAAAGAGAGTTAAAAACATCAATGATGAGAGAGAATCATTGATCGGCTGCCCCCTGCATGCCCCACACTGGGGATAGAGCCTACAACCTGGCATATGCTCTGACTAGGAATTGAACTGTGACCTCCTGATTCATAGGCCAATGCTCAACCCCTGAGCTATGCCATTTGAGCCAACTTGTTCTCAAACATTTAAAGAAATACAGAAATTGCTAGATTCAGAGACAACCCAATTCATCACAGAATTGACCAACTTGGCGGAAAGCATATTATAGTGTAAAGTAAAATGAGGATAGCCGTTTTTTAATCAAAAAAGCCTGGCTTTGCATCTTATAAACATTGGGCAAGTTGCTTAACCTATGGACCTCAGGTGGTTGTTTTTTGTTTGTTTTTCCTATAAAGTGATGGCAATAGTTGTACCTACTTTTTCAAGGTTGTTATAAGAATTAAATGACATCATGTTTATAGAACATCTTTCCCTCACACTAACCACAAATCAGCATCTATGTCACTTTCACCCTTTGGTTCTAATTCTGCTCTCTACACTCATGTAGGTAAGGCCCCTTGCTAGCCCACAGCACACCTTAGTGAGAATAAGAGAAAGGCAACCCCTTTGCTGACTCAGCCTGACATCAGGGCATGTGGCTTAGTGAGGAGAACAAGAGCTGGATTTCAGCCCCACTGTCCTCAACTGAGCACCCTTGAGCATAGCCTGAAAAACTATCCACCACGTCACTGCATGCAGATGAAATATAATCTCATGAAAATACTTCAAGTATTTTAAGACTTCTCTCAATTCCTCAACTCACCTTTCCTCTCCTCGCTAAACTAAACATTAGCAATTGGATGAGGACTGCCCCATAGTGAACTAACAGTACACTCTACATTAATGAATGATTCAGCCAAAGGATGGATGAATTAGAAGACCAATTACACCACCTAAAATTCATTCACATTAAGGTGTCACCTGAATCACCCATTTGCATTTTTACGTTTTGTTTTGTTTTGTTTTTAATCCTCACCCTAGAACATGCTAAGAAAGAGTAGTGGTGTGTGTGTGTGTGTGTGTGTGTGTGTATGTGTGTGTGTGTGTGTGTGTGATAGATAGAGAGAGAGAGAGAGAGAGAGAGAGGAGAGAGAGATTTGTTGCCTTCTATAGAACCAGCAACCTCAGTACATAGGACAACACTCAACCAGCTGAGCCACTCCAGTCCTGCCTGCATTTGCATTTTGAAATGCTACTGTAGAGGTTTATCCTCTTGTTAAAGATTGCCAGACAAGAGAAAGAATGTGGGGAGATGGTGTGTGTGTCTCCGGCTGAGAATGAGAAAGGAGAAGGCTAGTCAAATCATAACTTGGCCTGCACAATTACACCAAAGTTTTCATCCTTTGGCATGACTTACCAGGGGATGGTGGGGCCCAAGGCTGATATTCTCTCACCCCTCCAGGCAGCCACCCACTCTTAACATTTGTGTGGCTCAAGGTGAGAGACAAATGGAGGCCGATAAGTCATATTTCTAGATATTTAGAAGTGATAAAGCTAAAACTGTTAAATAAAATATGTTCTATTTTCTTGCCTTGAGAAATAAATCTTCATAATGACAAGCTTGAGAAAATGTGTATAAAACTATGTTTTTTTAAATGATTGACAGCAAAATATCAAAGATAACAGAATTGATTATTATTATGCATGTCTGGGTGTTCTGGTGATGAGCTGATGATACTTGGATGAATGATATATAATTCATAATTCATTAATTCATATAATTATTACATAAAATTAATTTGCTTTTCCTTCATTTTAGCAAAATCAATACTTATCCTATCTAATAAAGAGGGAATATGCAAATTGACTGTCACTCCATCACAAAGATGGCTGCACCTACAGTGGAGGTAGGATTCCATAACACAAGATGGCAGTGCCAACAGCAGAGGCTGAGTTTCCATAATGAGCCTTAAGGAGCAATCAGCAGGTACCTGAGGCTGTGTGGTGCTGGCCTGGGGCAGGAGACCTGAGCCTGTGGCCCCTGCCTGGTGGGGCTTGATAGAGCCCATGCCCCTCAGACCATACCCCTCCCCCCAGTACAGGCCTGGGGACCTCAGGTCTCGCCCCCCACCCAGCAGGTCTTGAGAGGGGCTCTGAGGCTGCAACCCTTACCCGGCAGGGCTTGATGGAGGACCTCAGGCTGTGCCCCTCTCCCAGCCCCAGACCAGGGCACCTGAAGCTACTTGCCCAGCAGGACTTGATGCTGGTGGGTTGGCTGGGTCTGGATCTTGCCCAGTCGGAGTGGGGCCAGCTGGGTCTGGGTCTTGTGCAATTTTGAGGCACTATGGGTGGGCGGGGACTTGACTCTGATAGGAGGAAGATTTTCATATATATTTTACTAATTTTCTTCCATCTCTGACACCTCTATTATAGAGAAAGGGCAAATAGCAATATTAAAATATTTCCCCTAATTAATCTCCTTTTAATGTACATGGATTTCATGCACTGGGTCACTAGTATTGGTATAAGCAAGATTTTCACATGTGCTCTATTGACAGTAATAAATTAGCCAATATTTCTTTTTTTAAATTATATTTTATTGATTTTAGAGAGAAAGGAAGGAAGAGGGAAAGAGAAACATTGATGTGAGAAACACCTATCAGTGGCCTCTTGTACACACCCTGACCTGGGATTGAACCCACAATCTGGGTATATGGAATCAAACAGGCAACCTTTTAGCTCATAGAATGATTCTCAACCAACTAAGCCACACCATCCAAGGTGTTAGCCAATATTTCTCAAGTGTAGTGATTTAAATTCATTTCTATTTGGAAAATATCCCTCTTATAAGGCAGGAGCAACAGGAATTATAAAAAATAATAAAACTGACAATTAAATTTGGAAATGAACTTTACATACAAATTTACATATATTCAAAAACTGTTGTGAGGTCACACGTGACAAAGTAACATTATTGCCAAAAATATTTTAAACCATTTTAATATCAAATACATTGTTATCATTTTTAACATAAATATATTAAAAGAAAATCTTTTAAAGAAACATCTAGATACATACAGCATTTCTTACATTTTTATTTCAAATTTTCCAGTATTTGCTTTTTATATAGGAAACAAATATCATCAGGGTATTATCAAAATTTATCTTCAATTATAGCTATACTCTGGTCTATGTTGGCCAGAAATATGGCTTCCATTAACATTAGAATTGGGAATTACTTGTACATGAATGATCTGTTTGATAGGTAAACATTTTGCTCTAATATTCTTATATTTCACTGGAGTATTACTTTTGTTGCATATTTTAAAAAATATATCTTTCAGTGTAAAGTATTTTTAGTCTTTTAAAATGTGTAATAACCAAACTTAGATCTTTCAAAAATTTTCTGTCAATTTTAAGTAATATGAATAATAAACAACAGTTAAAATCAAATAACTTTGGGTAGTGTGAATTAAAAAATTAATTTTCTACCAAACACCATGATTCATGTTTTATTTGAGAGTCCTATGTTGTTGCAGTTCACTCCTGTGGTGCATCTTGTGTCTCACCTAAATTCAATCTAATTGCTTTAACAGATTCAGACAGCATTCCCATCACACATGTCGGAGAGTGATTTTAAGGTCATTGCTTTGTTTCATCAGAGTATTTCAGCTTTGGAAAGATTCAGAAAATATAGTATGGAATCTTTGAATTGCTGTAGAAAAAATAGATATTGTATCGCCTAATAACAAATTCAGATATGTGCTATATAAGACAAACACTAAAGGGTTTGGGGACTTGGGGCCAATATTCTGTATGGTAAAACTTTCAGTTTATCAACCATGTTGCCACCATTATATTCTACACATTGCCTTCAGTGAATTTTAAATCATCTAAAGCTAAATGTTAGTTAATTTTTGAAAAATTGTAATTAATAGTATTAAACACTTGGATAACAGTAAAATTATTTGCAATTTTAGCATTCTGTGGCCACCCAGTTATCAATGGAAAAAATAGGTACAGTATTATACTTCCTAGAAGTTACATTTATTTAGACTAGCCATATACAATTTTAGGAATGTGGTGAATACTTACCAAATGTTCCTTTTCTATTCCATGCAACTGTAGTGAATACTGTACCAGTTCCTGAGTACCTGAAGAACCAAGATGGAACACAAACAGATGTAGGAAGATGGATGCTTGGTGCTATTGGGAAATGATATTTCATTATGCAAAAATCTATAGCATTCCCACTACTGGAGAGGAAGGATTTGACAAGTTAATTTATCTTTTCTTTTACCTAAGTGCTTCTGCCAGTCAAGTCCTCCCACACTCTAGGGTGCCGTCTGTCTCCTGCATAGACGGTGGAACAACCCACAAACTCTCCTTGCTTAGAGTGTTTAAGGGACAAAAGGCAATAGAGGAAGAGAGGCATTTTCGTGGGTCTCAAACTGTGTTAGTCACTCATCCCTGGTGGAAGAGGTGCCTGTGGTTCTTTAATACATATATTTGTATGTGTGTTTGGCATCTGTGGAGCCCAAAAGCCAATCCAGGAAGTTCCCTTCTCTCTGTGAAGGCCTGACTTAATCTAAGTCTAGTACATGGAAACTACCTGTACCTTAACCCAGGTCACATGACCTTGGACCTTCTTTGCCAGAAGGGTCCAGGTTTGGTCTCTTCAAAATCACTCCCCCAACCACTACCATTTCTGCTGAGAGGGTCTTTGAAACTATCAGTCAAGATTTATTGTTTTTTAATGGCATTACATTCCCTTTTCTATATCCT
Source organism: Lasiurus cinereus (assembly GCA_011751065.1). Lineage (NCBI taxonomy): Eukaryota > Metazoa > Chordata > Mammalia > Chiroptera > Vespertilionidae > Lasiurus > Lasiurus cinereus. The sequence continues at coordinate 1,815,855 of JAAGEH010000165.1, forward strand.
AGAATAGACCCCTTTGGTTATAAAATTGCTGATAAAAAATTTGCCTCTCCATTAAGGGAGGTTATGCTGTAATTTACAGACACTCCATCCTTATTAAAGAAGGTCACAGATAAACCTCTTTTAGGACAAATTCTTCTTTCGGCTTCCCAGAGTCCAAGAATTAAGGAAGTTTTCAGTAAACAGGAGGGACTCTTGCTTCTTCATTGTATTTTTGCCTTTTTTAAAAAGAAATTTTTTGTTATGACATTTTGTTCCATGTGCATGAATCCAGTGCTCTTGATGAAGTTCTCAATACTATGTCACAGTTTAATAAGATCAGACACACTTAAGAGAAATCAAGATGTGAGGAAAGTGCTTTATTCTGGTGTTCAGCATAAAGTAAGTGCTCAATACATATTAGCTTCTCCTTTATTAAGATTATATGATTGTGCCCAAACCAGTTTGGCTCAGTGGATAGAGTGTCAACCTGCAGACTGAAAGGTCCTACGTTTGATTCTGGTCAAGGGCACGTACCTTGGTTGCCTGCACATCCCCAGTAGGAGATGTGTAGGAGGCAGCTGATCATTGTTTCGCTCTCATCGATGTTTCTAACTCTCTAACCCTCTTCCTTCTTCTCTGTAAAAAAAAAAATCAATAAAATATATATTTTTAAAAAGGTTATATGATTGTGAATTTAAATAGGGCTCTACAATTTCCAGTTCACTTTCATATAAACTCTATTATATGATAATTCTAATTACATTGTGAGACGTGCAGGAAAAACAGCTCCCTTGTACAGACAGTAAAACTGACAATCCGATAGCTAAAGTTACTAGAATATCCCACACCTGTATATGGCAGACTAGAGCCCATGTTTTCTAATTCCTTCTGGTTAAACAGAAGCAATAAAATAACTTTTTTCTAATTTTCACCAAGATACCTCAACATAGGAAAGCATCTTATGCCTAACACACACACACACACACACACACACACACACACACATGCACACACACACATTTGGAGCATCTTCAGAATTCTGGATATGGATTTCAATATGATGAAGTTGAGTTTTACAAGATTCTCAATTTTTCTACTTAGGGAAGTGTGGGTTAGAGCCATTGAGGGTAATGCCTAGCAGGTCACCCTTCCAAGTCAAAAGCTCTTGGCCGACAGTGCTCCCTCAGAAGTTTCCCAAATTAAAGCATCACATTAGCTGAAAGCTACTAGAGAGTTGGCTTTACTTTCCCTGCACCCTCCCTGAAACATTTCGCCACTGTTTTCTCCTTGTAGCCATGGAGGTTCTCATTAGAAGCATTGAAATGCCTTTCTTTTAGCATTAATCAACCCCCAATTACTCTCCTCACTCCAACCTCCCCCTTCCATGCATTTCTATTGCATTGATGCTATCTACTGCAACATTTAGCTTTACAATCTATACCTCACACAACAAATTAGTCTTATCTCCACAACTGGATTTTTAGCAACTTAAAGGAATAGGAAATATTCATACTGTTGTATCACTCATAGTACATAGCACAGTGCTGAACAAGTGTAGAGGTTCAATCATGTTCTTCCTTTGATGGATTAAACCAGCAATTCTCAAACTTGTTGATGTCATAACCCCTTTATACTCTTCAAAAGTGATTGATGCTTGAAGAATGGCTACTATCATGAATGACATAGTTACTATTTGGACCAGGAAGTTCATGACCAACAGACTACTTCAGTGGAAACAAATGGCCATTGGTGTCCTTCACCCTGGGAAGGCAAAGTACCTAAGACAGAACTTTGGGAGAAACTAGACAAAATGTACAGACCACACCAGTTGTCATCTTTGTTTTTGGATTCAGAACCCATTTTTGTGGTGGCAAGACAACTGGCTTTGGCATGATTTATGATTCCTTGGAGTATACAAAGAAAAATGAACCCAAACACAGACTTGCAAAGACATGGCCTGTATGAGAAGAACTCAAGAAAACAGAGAAAGGAATGCAAGAACAGAATGAAGGAAGTCAGGGTGACTGAAAAGGCCAATGTTGGTGCTGGCAAAAGTGAGCTGGAGATTGGACAACAGGAGTAAAATGCTCTTCAGTGATTTTATGTGGAGATTGTACAGATTTTTCATGAGGGGCTTAATAAACTAAGAACTTGTTTGTGAAAAAAAATGTTTGGGAATATAAGGATATTTTGTTTAGGGGCCTATGTCTACCTAACACCATATTAAAATTTTAAACTGAGAAAATTCTAAAATATCTCTGCAAAACAAAACAACAGAAGTCTACTTTTTGTTGTGTTTCAGAATGGATGCAGAGTAAACTTTGGAATTTCAAAATAACAATTCAATTAATAATATTGAGGTTCACATATTATACCAGGTGTAATTGAAGATAGTTTAGAGCACAGAAATACTTCGAACAAGTGAGTTAATCTCAAAAATGAATGTTTATATCCCTAAATCTACCTTAGAAAATTTTAGAAAATACAAGATTACAGAAGCATGCAATCCATATGCTGTCAGAGCAATAACATTATCCCATATTATGTAGTCTCTGGAAAACTCCATTGTACACTCATGAGAGAATAAGAGTGAAGTATGCAAATAACATTTCAGTAGTATTACAAAAATAGTTTGACTTCATGGATCCCCTGAAAGAGTCTTAAGGACTCCTAGGGGTTCTAAGAGTGGACTTTGGAAATCAGCAGATTAGATTATGGATAATCTTGGTTAATTATACCACTTAAAGATGCTCATTATACAAAATGGCTACCAGAGAATTATAGGAAAATTAGAAACTATTTTATAGGGATTGGCATTTGTATTAGTTATGTTGTACTGGATTAGCTATCCATCCATTTGTATTATTCATCTAGTTACCCCTAAACCTAATGACTTAAACCTATAAACATTTACTATCTCTCAGTCTCTGTAGGTCAGGAACCCAGGTGCAGCTTAGCTGGGAGCCTGTGGCTTAAAGTACCTCAGGATATTGCATTACAGTTTTGACCAGGGCTGTGGTCTTATATGAAGACTCTAGTTGCAGGGAATCTGCTTCCAAGCTTGCGCATTTCTTTGTTGGTAGGATTCAGTTCCTCACAGACTATTGGATGGAAGCCTCAGTATCTCACTGGCTGTTGCCTGGAGGTCCTTGCTGCATGAGCCTCTCCATAGGACAGCTTGCAGTGTGGTGACTGGCTTTCCTTAGAGCAAATGAGTGAGATAGCAAGGGAGGGGCCCAAGATGGAAACCACAATCTTTTTGTCACTTAATCTGGCAGGTGGCATCCTATCTATTCAGCCATGTTCTATTTGTTAGAAGCAATTCAGTAAGTTCAGCCTACACGCAAGAGGAGGGGACTTCAAGGGTAAAAATACAAAGAAGCTGAGGTCATTGATTTTCCACCTCGAGGCTGCCTACTATAGTATTTTCTTTATTGAAAAGGAAAGGTATGACTCTGAAAATGAATGATAAGCAAAAGGCCAGTTCCTCACATTATTCTATTGTTTTGCTCAGCTTCCTCTTGTTAAATAACACAATTCCTTCCTTCCATGTCTAAAACTGTTACCAATGAATGAAGTGGTTTCATATTGGTGAGAAGAGCCTTTTGAGATATTTCAAGGTTAGAGCTTTATGGCTTTGGTTCCTCTTAATTCAAGTTTATCAAACTGTCTATTTTAATCAATATTCCTCACCCATGGGTGTGTCATACTACTAATTGTCCTTCAAAGTCCATCTTTTTCATATTTCTGGGCACATGGCCACCTACCTAGCAATTACATTTCCCAGCCTCCTTGGCAGCTAGCAGTGACCATGGGCCTAAAGTTAGAATAATGGGGTATGAGAGGAAGAGATGTGTGTAACTTCTGTGTCATCAACAACTTAAAGGGCTCCATGTGCTGGATTTTGGCTCATCACCCTCCCTCCCAGCTGGAAATGGTGACAACTGAAGCAGCTTGGAAGCCATATGTTGGGGATGGCAGATCCACCCTGGCTTCATGGAGCAGAGCTACCCCTCCAGCCTGAATCAACCAGACTATTCCTTAAGAGAGAAACAAACTTCTCTCTTATTTAAGTCACTATTTTAGGGACCTCATTGTTTTTATCAGCTTTGTTATTCTCCGACTATTACATTCCACATAAATTAGAGCAGGAAACCAAGCAGAATTGTTTTAATCTTAGTTTAAAACACTGTTTTTGTTTATAGCGGGGAAGCTGTGTATATATGGGGACAGGGACCATGTGGGACTCTGTACTTTGCATTCAATTTTGCTTGAACCTAAAATTGCTCTAAAAAATAAACTTTATTGCTTTAAAACAAGATTTTGTTTTACCCTTAGTAAACAACAACAAAAATATGTCATCTAGTCATTTGTTTATATTATTCAATAAATATATGAGCACCTACTATGTGCCAGATACAGTGGGGATATTGTTGTGAAAAACTAGTCACATTTTTTTTATCTTTATGGAACATTCTATTTAGGGAAATCAAAGTTAATTAAGCAATTATGCATGCATTAATTAATTAAAATTGTGATAAATGATAAGAAGAAAAGTACGAAGTGCTATGCCAGTGTATAACTAGAGCCCATAATCTGTGAAGCTCTGACAGAGGCCAGGTACATTTTAAAAGAAAATAGGCAAATGCTAAATAAAAATAATTCATATTGTAATATATTTTACTTCTTGAAAGAGATGCCCTAGACAGTAAAATATAAAAGTTGGTATGTGACTTCATCTGTAAAGTTTAGACAAATATATAGTTAACATTCATATGGTATTTAGCTTTTTCTCCTCCTACAGCTGTCTCTACACCAAGTTTTCATGCACATAGTATAACCTAATTTTTCCAACAGCATTTTCCCCCCAATAGCACTGGATTTAAATAAGAGAGACTCTTTGTCCCCAATAATAATCTGGATATGAATGGAAAAAGACCTGTATCCATGTTTTAATGACATAAAATAAGCTTGAAGGAGAATAAGTTTAAGGTCAAGCTGACATTTCACTTTTTTGTGTATTGATGTGTGAAAAAAATAGAATATTTACCATTATGACACTTTGCTAATATACTGATGATTTAAGTAGATTTGTGAAGTGCTTTCAGCTCTTTGGAGGATAGACAGACCCCAAATCATAGATCTGGGTAAGGCCTCCTGAAGGCAAGCATTTAGAACAGTTGAGCTTTCTTTTTGCTATGACATCAGTTGTCCTTTTGCTCTTCTATAATTCTTTCCCCATAGAGATAACATGGGAAACAGGCTGGAAAGTTAAAACAGAGGAAACTTGAAGCTTTGTACCTGTGAGAAATCAGGCTGCATGTAGTCAATAAGCACATAGACACTATATTCAGGCTACTTGGATATAGAAAGGGCCCTCACACTTTCTAGCTGTGTGACTTTGGGTAAATTACTTAACTTCTCTGTTCTTTCACTTTTTTATCTGTAAAATGAGGGTAATAATAGCATTCACCTTATAAACTGTTGTAAAGATTAATTGAGTTTTAATCCATATAGTGTTCTTAGAACCAGGGTAACAAGTATTTGTTGTTAGACATTTTTAATTACAGTTCAGTAATATTTTTTTCATTTACAGCAGTTAGAAATGTTAAGTTAACTTATTAACAAAATGAGTTAAAATGTTAACTCATTAACAAAAGGGGGCATGTAGGGGCAAAAAAAAATGCAGAAAAGAGTTCTTTGAATAATCAGATGTTTTGTTCTCAGAGAAAACTCAGCTTGTTTTTATACCAGATTCCAAAGGCTCCACTTGACTTTTCCTGGTTAGAAAAATGAAAGAAAAACATCACTCCTTGTTGTCTGCTCTCTGTTTTGGTCAAATTTGGACCCCTAAATTTAAAATATATGGCCCATGGTCTAATTGAGTTTTCCCACCAAAGCCTACACTCCACTTGCCAATACATTCTTCCTAGTTCGTAGTTTCCCCTGCATCATTGGAAAGAATTTAAAATCTCATCAAAAGCACCAGCCTTTCTCAGCAAGTCCCACATCCCCAAAGCCAAGTTCAATCACACCTCTCAGTGAAAGGAACCCAGTCTCCAGAAAGAGAGTGACGACGGGCTCCTCAGCACAGCGTAAATTAATATCACAGCTGCCACTTTCATACGAAAATCAAAACCAGCTTTTCAGTTTGTAAACATAAACTTCACAAGCCCACCATAGGATAGTGTGTTCCTAAGTATCCTGAATTTGCAACACCCAGAAAAACCTCCTGAGTGTTATTTACAGCATTTGCTTCATAGGGAGGAGAATTAACGTTTCAGTGGTTCAGGGAACAAATGCGCAGATAGGAAAGAAAGCCAGCAAATTACTTAATGATTACTTTGTAAAAATATGTCACTGTGCAAAAAAGTGTTTGGAGATACACTGAAGGCCCCTGTCACTGTATGACACTTCTTCATTATCACTTCAATAGCCAAGAAGCCAGGGGGTGGGAGCACAAACTCTTGCTGTTTGTGTCTTCCTTGAAACACTTCATATAAAAATAATGCCTTTTGTCCTTGAAGCCCCGCCCAATATTTTAGAAAATATTGTGTTTCTACCTTAAAGCAGTACTTTTTTTTGATATCTCGAACATTTGATGCGCTGTTTTCAGTTATATTGAGTGAGCATTTATTTACATTTCACCAGTCCTAATGAAATACTATCAGCAATGTATTCTTCCCTTATTCCACCTTAAAAAAAAAAACACAACATTTACAATGGGATAAAATAAAAACACAACAGATCATCTACTCTGGCCAATGCTGAGTGAATTTTAAATGTCCCTTTCCACAATGCAGCCATCACTGTGGCATTCCGAGGGCGGATTAATGCTTTTCTGGTACTTCAGTGTATCAGAACATGGATTTGCCGACAACAGCTGCGGCAAATTCCCCTGACTGAGAAGAATTACAAGTATTATCACCTAGATCATTAAACTGGGTTCATAGATTGCAGAATGTCTTCAATCAATTCATCTAAGATAACTTGAAGCCAGCTGGACCCCCTCAGTGAGAACTTGACTTAATTGGCCAATAAGTGGCTGGAAAAGGTGCATGCTATTTGATAAAATTACCGAGTGAGCAAGTGATTACAGTTTGGAGAAGCACTGAGTGTAGACTGTGGGTCAGCCCTTTTGGGGAGGGCTAAGTTAATGTCCACTATTAAGTGCTGCTGTGAAAAATGGTGACTTGCTTGGAGCTCAGATGGAAAAGAGGATCCAGGTCAGGCTTCAGCTGATGGAGTGGGTGAGAGGCACACATTTATCATCTCCGTGGCCTCATTTCTGCCTTGGTAATAGTCCCACACTAACCACTTCTGCAGTCGCCTGCTTTTCTGTCTCCCTTTCATTTTATTGGCATAACTAAAAATATTGCCCCAGCCAACAGATCCATCTGGAAGGAAAAACCACTTTTTCCTCAATAATGTCCCAAGAGTCTTTTCCACAGAAAGGTTAAGGAATCAAGGAGTTGAAGAACATACCATTTATACCTACGGGTCAATAATTATCTCTTCCTCTAGTGAGGAGATTGAAGTATTATTGCTTGCATGTTCAGATGTCTACATTTTATCAGCACACTTGAAGGAAATGGGCAAATAAAAATTGGAATACCAAACTGTTGGCAGAAATTATTAAATAAAACCACTCTTTCTTCATGTTGAAACAAAGGTTTCTTCACATATTGCTCCCATGGCATTTTTCCCCCTGCCACTAAACGTTTTAGCCGGTTTGCAAAAAAAAAAATTTTTAAAAGAAAGAAAACTTTTGACAGATTTAGTTCAAGATTTCAGGTTAACAGACCTGCAACAACACATTGTCACTTGAATTATTGGTGTTAGACAATAATAAGGTATTATTCAAGGGGGAAGTCCCAGGATGCCGGCTCCAGCACACAATGCACTCATTTACTCTTATCCAGAGATATACTTGTTTTGTGGGTTTTTACTAAGCATATTAATTTTACTAAATAACCATCATCACTGGGTTCTTTGAAAGTAGAAAGATGGAAAATAATTCAATCCAAGGCCACAGTTTGAATTATAGCCTAAGCAATCAGCCACATCCTTTATTATTATTTTTTTAGTTTATTTTAAAAAGAGAAACATTGATTTGGTGTTCTACCTATTGAAGCACTCATTGGTTAATTCTTGTATGCGCCCTGATCAGGGATTGAACCCACAACCTTGGCATATCCAGAGAACACTCTGACCAAATGAGCTACCTAGACAGAGACAGATACAGCTTACGTCTGCCTCAGATGAATGAGTTCATCAACTTGCAAATGCCAATGGAATCATTGATATCCCTTTAACTCTATTTGTTAACTTACTTTTGGAAGAATGATCAATGATTCTGAGTTTTACATTGCTTATTAGTATGTCATTTGGGCAGATGTAAGTGGCATGCTATGGAAGAAATCTGTGCATGGCACTCAGTCATGTTCACTTCGTTCTAACTGCACAGACCTGCTTTCCAAGTGGGAAATGTATTCCCACATCAGAGCCTTTGCACCACTGTTCCCTCTGCCTGAAAGACTCTTCCTCCAGTCTTCGGGCCTGTGTCCCAGGTCACACCCTCAAAGAGACCGTCTCAGTCACTCCATGTAAACCCATTCCTTCCCCTGCTTAATCTCTACTGATTATATTATATATTTATGTGCTTATTTTATATCTCCACCAATAGAATATAAACTTTATAGAGATTGGGGCGTGGTTTGTCCTTTCATATCTATAGCACCAGTGCCTGGCATATATGATATACTCAATTAACATGAGTGAATGAGTATCTTGTCCAAGGGCCACTAAGAATGTAACCCGCAGGCTGCAATAAAGACAAACCACCACACGCTCACCAGAGGCACTCCCAAGAAAAATGTGCCTATCAAATAACCAGGCTAGCTCAAGAGCGGCTCTAGTATGATTTCATTGCTGAGCAGCTCATCACCTTTCTCAAAACTCACAGGTCCCCCAGGGTCCTGCCATGGTCCCATTTATTTCTCCTTAAAGGCCTTCCCCACTGCTCCTTCCTTTCATCTCTCGGGGCCAGCCCCATGCCTGTCTTCTCTCCTCTTCCAGCTGAAATCCCTTGTTTGATTTTAATCATACTTTTTCTTCATCCTCCTTAATAGTTTCATGTCCCCATATCATTTTCCCAATTAGTTTATAAGCTCATTGAAGTCAAGAAATAAACTCCAGATAACTTTCTCAATCCTCATTGTTTCAATATCATAAAAGGAAAATGATAAGTATATGTAAAAATTGAAAATATTTTCAAATAGAAACTACTTATTTGCATAGTAAAAGCAGCTAACGTTGCCTTGGCGGGTATGCTCAGTGGTTAGAGCATAGGCCTGCACACCAAAGGATCGTGGGCTCAATTCCCAGCCAAAGGCATGTCCCTGGGTTGCAGGTTTGATCCCCAGGCCTGGTTGGACCCCATGGCTGGGGCACATGAGAGAGGCGCTAATCCTTGTGTCTCTCTCACATCAATGTCTCTCTGTGTCTCCCATCCCCTTTCCACTCCCCCCTTCCACTCTTTTTATTTATTCATTTTTAAAATATATTTTATTGATTTTTACAGAGAGGAAGGGAGAGGGATAGAGAGTTAGAAACATTAATGAGAGAGAACATCATTAGCTGCCTCCTGCACACCTCCTACTGAGGATGTGCCCGCAACCAAGGTACGTGCCCTTGACCGGAATCAAACCTGGGACCTTTGAGTCCGCAGACCGATGCTCTATCCACTGAGCCAAACCGGTTAGGGCTCCTTCCACTCTTTTTAAAAATCAATGGAGAAAATATTCTCAGGTGAGAATTAATAACAACAAAAATTCAAGCAGCTAAGATTTACCTAAGCTTAACACAGCCAGGCAATGTATGTTCCATTTATGGAATGACACTGTGTCATTTATTCCTTTCTAGCCACTGTGTAAGTAGTTTATATTGTTAAGCTACACCTTTAAAAATGAGGCTAAGACCTAGAGAAATGTAATCAGTCATTGGGCAAGGTGCCAGAAAGGCTGGGTGCACCTAAATTCAAACCCAGGTCTTTCTGTCCCAGAGCCTGACCTCATAAGGGCATTGCTCTGTGACTTGCAGCCTTTTGACTTCTCTGTGAATCCTTCTTTACTTGGGCCCCAAGTCTGCCAAGGACAAATTGAAAGTCAAGCATACTCGGCAATATATGTTTTAGATTATATGATTTTTCTCATAGCCACAACCTAGGTCTGACTAATGGGAAAGCAAGTTATTTTCAACGCAGCGCCTTATACTAGTAAATCAACATCTCCCTATGCAACTTCAGTCTGCATTGATTTTCCAAAGAGGAGACTTTCACCTCTACACTTCACATCTCCTGCTTCTAAGATATTGTTTTCAGAGTGATTTTTGAAGAAAAATAAGGTAGGGGTTGGGGGATCATCTTTTTAAGCTTTTTGATGACCACACTGTTAGCTGTTTGAAATGGAAAACAGTTTCTGGGTGGGAGAGCCAAGTGGAGTTATAATTTCCTCCCCCATCAGTTATTCCTAGAGTATTTCAGTGAAGAGTTAATTCAGGGAGCCCTGGACTGGTGCATACTTTTTTCTGCTACCCTGAGATCTTTCGGGTGAAAGGGCAGCACTGAAGAAGCATTTAGTGTTCAAAATCCGTGACCCGGAGCTGGTGCCTGGAAACATCGTGGATAATAAGGTTGGAAGCACATTACACTTACCTGGTATCTATCTCATCTTGCCTCGGAAAATCTTCTCCAGGAGTCATAATTATCTCAGTAGGAAAACTGCCCCGTTGTCTGCAAGTCTTCACTGGCAGGAACTTTGTCTTGCTCCCTCTGACTGTATCCTTTCTCAGCAGGGCCCATTAGTTCTCATTTAATTAGTAGCACTTGATATAAATAGCCCTTTCTGTTCATTTATGCTGTTTTCATTTAAATAAGTACACAATACAATGTTCCATTCCCTAGAGGCACTTGTCCTGGAGGCTGAGAAATAGGATTGAAAACCACAGGCTTCAGTATTTCTGTCAAACATGACTTCACCTTCTTCAAATGAACAAGGCAAAATACCTTTGTGCTGATGTGGACCTTCAGGAACGTGGGAAATTATGGTTTCCTCCAGGAAGGGACACAGATACTAACTGGCTGGTGTGCCAAACTACCCAATGATACAGTTGTTGATGCATCCAATGGAAATCTCACTCTGGCCTGGGCACCATGCAAGTGCTGAGGGTAAGGAAGTGGACAGTCCAGATGCAGGCCTTCCCTTCATGGGGTTTACATCTGGACTCTAGAAGAGAGAGAACTAGGAGGAGACTCTCAGACAGTGCTTCTCAAACATTTATGTGCATACGAATTTCCGGTGACTTCGTTAAGAGACAGATTCTGATTCGGTAGATCTGAATTTGTATTTCTAATAAGTTCTCATGTGACACTGGCACTGCTGGCCCAAGGACCACACTTGGAGTAGCAAATGGTCTAGAGAATGGGAATCTAGACTTGTTTCTACTGCCTACATGCCAAGTGACTGTTTGTCATTTGGGCAGTTTCTTTAAAAAAGTGGAGTCTTGCCCTGACCAGTTTGGCTCAGTGGATAGAGCATCGGCCTGTGGACTCAAGGGTCACAGGTTCGATTCCAGTGAAGGCCATGTACCTTGGTTGTGGGCACATCCCCGGTGGGAGGTGTGCAGAAGGCAGCTGATCCATCTTTCTCTTTCATTGATGTTTCTGACTATCCCTCTTCCTTCCTCTCTGTAAAAAAATCAATAAAATACATATTTTTTAAAAAAGAAGTGGAGTCTTACCAGCAGGCAAATGGGGTGCTAATATTCTCTCCACTAAGTTGTTGTGAAGTCAAGTAAGTGTAAAACCATTTGATAACATTCTAATTGCTACACATCCTCATCGTAGTATGAGGAAATAATAGACCTGCACTCAGTGCAACTTTGAATATGCAGAGAAATTAGCCAAATTCTGATGTGACATTATTTTAAACAATGATCACTTCCATGTCTCTTAAACTGGGCTTTCTAAATACATATTTTTAATTTTAAGACCAAGGACGTTGTGCTTCCAAGCAAAGCAAGGCCTCTATTCATTAAAGCAGCAGGAGATTTTGACTTCACTGAGAAATATATTAGCACCAGGCACCATCATAAAATGGATTTGAGATAGGACTTGAATTTTTGGATACTTTTAATTAAGAGTAAAAGAAGACATTGAATTGGCTGGAACATACTGATATATTGGGAGCAATTTTAAATAAATTTTCAAGCTTTGGGTTCTCTGTTATTAAGTATGGTTAAAGGCAAGGGTTTCGATTTATAACTTATTAGCTGAGTAACCAAAGGCAAATTACTTAACCTCTCTGAACCTAAATTTCCAATTGTAAAATAGGCACAATAACTACACCTAATTAAGGATGTGTGAGAATTAAATAAGCTAACACATTAAAGGCTCCAGGTACCTAGCAAATAACATCATTGCATACTTCTCTTACCCGTGTTTGGAAGAACTAAATGCCACCTGAGATCTTATGCATATTTTGGTTCTTCTTTTGACCAGGAGCTCTATGCTAGGTCTGTGCCACCTTCTTCTGTGGGCTCCCATTGAAATTGCATCTAAACTCCATGAGAACCAGGGGTATTCTAAACCCCAATCTTGAAGAAAGTAGTCTGGCTGATAATGAAGATTATTTTCAGGGTCTAAGATATCCCTCTGTATATGAATAATGGTATAAATATGAACAAGGGAGAAATGAGCTATTGAGTTTATTGAGTATTATTACGTATTGGGCACTGAGCGAAACACCATACAAATATTACCTGTGCTATTGGTTCCACTCTCCAGATGAGAAAACTGAGATTCAATGAGGTTGAATAATTTGTCCAAAAACTATAGCCAGTATGTGAAGGCACCCATTTCACTCCAATGTCTGTGATTTTTAAAAACACTCTTACATGCCTCATTTCATGTGGTGCTTGCTCAAGGTGAGGGCAGTATATCTGCACCCTGCTCCTGGAACCATTCAGGGGGTCAAGCTCCGTGCCCGAAACACCCTACATGGACAATAAGGTCAATGAAGCCCAGGAGTATCTGCTGCTTCAGTGCCTACCAGACTGCGTGGAGATGGGCCAGTTGATCACTATGGCTTACCTGTCTGAGATTTCTACATAGGAGGTTTCTCTGGCAGTGCTCTCTGGAACAGCATCTGTGAGAAGGGATGAGGGGTGCAGGATAAAGGCCCCAGCAGATTTCCCAGGATATTCTGCTATCAGGGCGGTCTTCAGAATTATCCCACCTTGAGGCAAAGGGCGCCAGACTAAAATCCCCCTATTGACCAGTCAGCAGGTGCAGGATGCTTGGGGGTGGAGATGGGGCATGACCTTGATGACTCAAAGAGAGTGACTCAGCTGAGCAGGGAGGAGAATGTCCGGCTAGGAGGGTCTGGGTGGTACACAACAGCAGCCACTACAATACTCCTTTGCTTCTTGCCTCCTTCCTCCTTCCCGGGCATCCTCTCCCATGCCAAGAGGTTAATGCTAGAGACTGGGAATACTGGGGTAACCACATCTCCTGGAATGCTGCAAGCTGCATTCACTCCTTTTCCCACCTATAAATGATGTGATGGAGAGGGAGGCAGGGAAGAAATGAGAAATGGTACCCAGACTCTGCCAGCTTGGGGGCAACAGCACAAAAGCACACCTAATCCCTAAACGCCACATATTGGACATTGTATCAGCACTTCTGGGGTTTTAGTTCTTTAAAAATCTTTCCCCTATGTGAAAAAGATTTTTTAAATTTAAAAAGGAGCCAGAAAATAGTCTAAAAGCACATTACCAGGAAATTGTTTCTGCTGTGTTTAGGACTGTTCTTAATGTTTTATGAATAAGCTAAAAAAAATGCTCAAGCATATTTCCTTGGGCACTCTAGTTAATTACTTATTCCGAGTGCTTCCACTTCATTCCTTGCAAAATGTTTTGTGCATTAATTCTGATTATGTACAAAAACCCACCTGCAAGGAAAAACTCTGAATCAGTAATGCTGCTAAAATGAGCAGGCCTCCTGGGGCTCCACTGAGAAAGAGGGTACTGGACAGAATTAGAATCTTGTAGCTAAGGCTATTCATAATGTCATTAACATAAAGGCAATTAAATGCGTTTTTAACCTACAACCCTTTATTGTTATTAATGAACATTAGAAAAACACAGGAGATAAAATTGGTAATTATCTCTGCACCAAGCTATGCAATAATGTGTTTAAATATGAAAACAAAACAAATGATTATTGTTAGTATTTTCAGTAGCAGAAACCCCAGGAGCAGCTCCGTCATATTTAATCACATGGGCCTACACCAAGAGGGTTAATTAAAAGAGGGCTCTACCTTCTCTGTGCCTGGTTATTCAGTTTAATATGGAATCAACAAATATAAATGTAAATTTGCAAAATATCCCGAGCAGTTGTTTCTGCCTGCGGGTTAACTACTTTTACAGAAACATGGACTGATTTCTTCTTCTTCAGGACAATGGTCTGTAGCTCCACAACCAAGTTTTTCCGTTTTGGAAAAAATCAAAATGCTTTCAAAACCTATTCCAAGAACAACTATATAAATCCAGGCTCATTGCCTATACAGTTCGGTAAAAATAATTAAAGTATTTGAAAAAGACATGTAGATTTTTTTTTTAAGTGACAAATGAGAAGTTCAGCACTGGGCTATATTCAAAGAGCGCCCAGTTTACTCTTTTCCTTTCTTGATGCAAGCTGGAACAGCCTGTAAGTAAGCCATCGGAGGTGGGGCTTGTTTAGGGGGGGCGCAGTAGCTAATGGCTGGTGAAATACCCTGCATCTAATAATAGGTCGATTTCCACTCATTCATTCAGGCTGTGTATCTTACAATTTAAAACGTTAGTCTCACATTCCTTATAATTTGCTCCAAACTGGTTTTTGTTTCCAAGACCTATTTTTTAAGAAGACAGACAGCTCTAATTTGCCTGTGCAGTGGATTTGGGGACAAACAATACTGCACAAGTGTGACCCTTGAAAACAGATTTTGAACAACTGCCACATGGCAAAGCTAGCAATTGTTCTGCTCATACAACCAATTTACTGCTGCATTTTTAAAAAGACATTGCATAAAATAAAACAACTATAGCAACAGCTGCTGGCATCTGTATATTACTTTACAGTTTACAAAAACACTTGATAATTTTGGGTGATACTAAAATCAAAAGTATGACAGTCTGCATTAATTTTCATAGACCTACTCTGTCTTACACAGTTGATTACATACACAGAGCTTCCCTGCCTACGTGCAAGGATGTAGACATGGGAAATAAGGGGGAAAAATGATTCTTTTCTTAAGCATCAATTATGCCACCCAAAGATGCTGGGGTTCAGATTTTAAAGCCAAGAATGAATTCCACAAGGGTAGCTGTCTGACGGAGATGGAGATTGATGCAAGTTATCCTGGAACAGTAAGAGGTACGTACCAGGATTCGCTCACAAGCGCAGGTGGAAGGAAGCAGGCACCTGTGTGAGGCAGAGCAGCAGGCCCTCCTGGACTTCCCTTCCCCCAACACGCACCCGGCTTTGTAGGCAGGCCTGGGAGAGCAAGGCTACAAACCATCCCCAGAAGCGCCCACAGCTGACCGTCTCATACAGGGGCCCAAGCCCAAAGTCAGGTAAGCAGTCCACAGTCCGACCTGCACCTGCATGTACCAGATAAGTATTCTCCTAAAAACATCTTTATCTCTAATCTCCTTTGCTACTGTCTGAGCTGGGATCAAGTCATGGTACATGGCACCTGGCACTTCTCTAGGATCCAGGGAAGTCAAGCCTGTGAGGCTCAGACAGCAGACAGAGGCCTTGATGGGATGCGTCGCTATTACACTTTGAGGCTCAAAGCAAATGGTGTTTTCCCTCTAAGCTGAGAAACGTTCCTTCTTGCACATGGGACAGTAGGGTAGCGAGTACGGAGGGGAGGGGAGAAGCAGTCATTAAAAATCATTTGCATTTTCAAGTTCCATTATTCCTAGGCCTTCAGAACAGAGCAGGCTGCCGGCTGCTGCGCCTGCCATGTGGCAGACGAAAGCTCAAGGTCAACCTCTGGCTGTTAGCCAAACAATTGAGAAGTACACACACTAAACTTCCCCCTTTCTTGTCACCCTCCCTGGCTATTAACCACCCCCAGGGCACCCTCAGGGGTCGCAAATTTTCTTCTGGCGCCTCCTCTTGACTTGTGAAGATTCTAGAGGCCTGGGAGGTGAATGATGAGGAAGCGCAGGGCCATATGCAGAGCCTTTGATGGTCTGACAACAGACAGCCCAGAGAGGAGGGACAGTGGCTGGGCGGCGGTTGCACGGTCGCCCCTTTGATTTGACTCCTTCTGGCTGCTGCCAGCGGGCCAGCCAGAGAGAAGGTGGCCAAACAGCAGAACAATGGCGCAGCCTTTCACAGCTGGAAAATCATTTTTTAAAGACCCCCAGGAGGCACCAGTTGGTCCTGG
The DNA here is from genome assembly GCA_011751065.1 of Lasiurus cinereus. Classification (NCBI taxonomy): domain Eukaryota; kingdom Metazoa; phylum Chordata; class Mammalia; order Chiroptera; family Vespertilionidae; genus Lasiurus; species Lasiurus cinereus. The sequence continues at coordinate 1,832,333 of JAAGEH010000165.1, forward strand.
CAGCTGACATTTGATCTGGGGAGTGCGGAGCAGCTGATGCTAAAGAAAGTCTCTCCGAACCCACTGGCCGGTATGGCGGGCCAGCTGTGGAACCGCTTGTGCGTCCACCTTTCCATCCACACCGAGCGGGGAGCCTGCGGGAGAGCGCCTTGCTAAATTTTCTGTGTGCAAAGAGAGAGTCACCTGGGCTTCTCCAGCCCCCACTCATTTTTCACTTGTCTCTCAGAGGAATAGACGATAAATGCTATTTATAAGACAGATTCCTGCAGGAAAGAATGGTGTCAATTTCACATTTCAGCTACTCAGGGAAATAGGAAAATTATTTGCAAATGGTCCCGTTTGGACAATTTTGATGTGCGATTCGTCCCTGCCCAGGAGAGTGACACACAATCACTTAAAAGGGACGGTCGCTCTTAAAAACACTAATTGAATATAGTTTGGAGCCTGTGCCATTTGGTCTAAGTTTAAATGACTACAATGAAGAGTGGTATTTGGTTTAGAGTGACCATATGGCTTGTCACCCAAACTAGGACCATTTTGAGAGTGAAAGAAGGGACTATTTTAATTTTTATTAAATTAAAAATATAATTTAAATATGTATTTAAAATAATTAACCCCTAACTTGGCATAAACAGGCACTATTTGAGATAAATTGGGACTTCTAAGCCTCCTTATTGTTTCCCATCATCCTCACAATATGCTTGCCAGAGAAAAGCATGCAAAAGCTGTGGAGGTCAAATCGTATTTATAAAATGTTAGGGTATTAGTCTGACCTCATTCTTAAAAGGGAGGAGCATGGTAAGCCTGGAGCCACACATTGATCACCACAAAGCAAAGTGAGGACAAGCAGAAAAATCACATTGCCACGTTTTGGAAAGAGCACTGGACTAGGAGTCAGGATGTATGTTTTATGTCCTGTTTTTACTACTACTACCACTACTACTATTATTGCTTCTGCTACCCTTGCTGTTACTTGTTCTACTAAGAGCTACCATTTGTTGAGCATTTGCTGTGTACTAAGTAGATATGGTATTAAGAACCTGGGCAGAATCTACATGAAGCCTAATAATAGTCTTCATGAGGCTGAGCAGGAGTTTACCAGTAAGCTAAGCAACTTACAGACAAAACCTATGGAGCTATTATCATCCCCATTTTACAGAGAGGGAAACTGAGGTCCCGCAAAGGTAAGCAGCTCTGATATCAAATTCATGCTCTTAAACCACACTGCCATAAAGAGTTTGTCAGGAGCTGATAGAGAGACACCTCTTCTTTCTACCCTCCAATGGCATTATCTTCGTTTTAGTTCTTAATTATTTACATATGAATAATATTTTATGTTGTAGTTTCACAGGCCTTCTAAACTGTAGAAGGCCTGGCCAATGGCCATTAGTGCAAGATGGTAAAGGGCAAAATAGCTGAGGATGGGGAAGAGTGATTCCATATAAACTGGAGTCTCAAAGCATAAGACTCTGAGGGCCAAAGAAACCACAAATTCAGAGGAGTTTCAGACACATGCAGATCCCTATTGAGTGGTTCGCCCCAACTGATGCTCAAAACCCACGAAGGGAAGCCATTTCCTTTTTTATCCGGGTGACTATTATAAAATATTTTCTAATGATGAACCCAAATTCCAACTCCTTATAATTGCCACTCTTTGATCTTGGTTCGGTTCTTTAAGCTCCTAACATAATATGTTCTGTTTTTCATACTTTCAAATAGAGAGGCTCCTCTATTTACCAAGTGTGGCCCTCCAACTCTCTTTAGTGCATGGATTCCCAAGTCCATAGTGACTAAGAAGGGCTATGTTTTCTATCCCTGGAGGCATTTTCAATAGAAGAATAAGTTGATGCTTCAAAACTTTCCAACCAGACACACTCTTTCCTTTGATGCAATTATTTTTATTGGGCTTCCTTTTCCATTTATAAACCAGTCCTATCTGCTGAGTTACAGAATCTTTCTTTCCTATTAATCTCTGTCAGGGTCCTAGAAACCCCTTCAAAGAAGTACAGTAGTTTTATTTAATTAGTTCAGTTTTATTTAACCTGTACTCTGAGCCCTGCAATTTATTTTGATGCTGTAGAGAGATTCAAATGACCTCCAACCTAAGAACCCTCTATGGCAGTGGTTCTCAACCTTTCTAATGCCACAACCCTTTAATACAGTTCCTCATGTTGTGGTGACCCCCAACCATAACATTATTTTTGTTGCTACTTCATAACTGTAATTTTGCTACTGTTATGAACCCTGCTAGCGGTTCTCAATCTGTGGGTCCCAGGTTATAGAGCCTAAGTCTACCAGAAAACACAGATATTTACATTACAATTCATAACAGTAGCAAAATTACCGTTATGAAATAGCAACAAAAATAATTTTATGGTTGGGGGTCACCACAACATGAGGAACTATATTAAAGGGTTGTGGCATTAGAAAGGTTGAGAACCACTGTTCTATGGCCTGTGACAAGTTATCATTATCACTGTGTTCACCAAATGGAGACTCCACGTTCTTAAACGAAATCTGAAGCTTCCACATCAGACTGGGGAGCCCACCTCCTTTCCCTTTTGGAGATTAGAGATGAGGGGTGAGGCCCAGAGAGCCCAATAAGGAGGCTGTTCCTTTACTCAAAATAAAAAGTGATGGAGACTTAACTGAGGTAGTGACAGTAGGAATGATGGGACTACCTCAGGAAACAGTTCCAAAGTAGAATTGACAAGATTTATAGGCTGCTTGGATGGAAAATGATAAGTTAGAAACTGGCCTTGGACACTGGCCTTGGACACTGGTTGCACTAAACTGTTATTGACCAACAGGAAGAGAAAAGAACCAGATCCAGTTTGTTCCTTTTTGCCTTATTGATCTGTGATAAAATGATTTTCTAAATCATTTTAAGAGTAGCTGTTGTAGTCACAACTAATTTATAAACTCAGCACCATTATAATCACTATTACTTCTTATTGACTTCATATTAATTACTTTGGGGGGAAAAAGATATAGAGTATGTGTGTTTTGCTCTACTGAAATTCTAATCAATCTGAGGAGAGAAGACATATACATCTATACAAAAAACCCTCCACTAATTTATAAAACAAGTCTATGAAGATTTCCCAAATAAATGCCAAGTGTGTTTCTGGCAATGAGTTCTGTGAGCTCAGGAAAGAGCAACAGCAGAAACACACATCTAGAACTTACTGAGATAGAGGAAGACCTTAAAGGGTACATAGAACTTGACATTGAAAAAGGGTATGATGGATTTCATCTTAGAAAAGCAGCTTTCATAACATGGTCTGGGGACGCCCAGGGATACTCCAGACGATTTGGTGACGGGTGGGGGGCGGGGGGTGTCTGTGAGGTCAAAAGTATTTTCACAATAATATCAAGACTTAATTTATTTTTTTCCTCTCATTCTCCTTTTCAAAGGTAATATGATAAGTGATGACATCATTACTCTGACAACTAATGGATTGTGTCCTTATTTATTATTAAATTTTAAAATGTTCTGTTTTCTCTTGGCTGGGTGGCTCAGTTGGTTGGAGCACCATCCTGCATAACAAAAGTTTAAGGTTTGATTCCCAGTCAGGGCACATACTTAGGTTGGAGGTTCCATCCCTGGCTGGGCATATATAGGAAGCAACTGACTAATGTTTCTCTCTCACATTAATCCACTTCCTCAAATCAATAAAAAATAAAATTTATTTTAATTTTTAACATGGTAAATATCAATCTATATATAACCCATACAAACAAAAGCTCTTTTGAGCATCAAACATTTTTTAAAGTGTAAATGGGTCTCCAAACCAAAAAGTTGAGAACCACTGCCTTGGGCAGTCTTCTAAAAGACATGTTTGTGACTGATCTAAGCTACAACATGTTATCTCAGTAACCCATAATGCCTTGCTCTATGTCTTTTCATACTGTTGGCTCAAAACATGCTCTGTTGCTGGTAATTTGGCTTCATTGTAGATCTGAAGTCATTGTTCTTTCTCTTATTTTTACTTTTTATTGCTGATGGTAAATGACTCTTCTCAATGTTTCCTCAATTTTATGTCTCCATAGAATGAGTTGGTATCTTAGGCTTCAAGACCCTATTCAGAAACACAGCAATACCCTTTAAAATTCTTCAGACATAATTATGTTGTTGGTGGGGAGCTCTCCATGTCCCCACCAGTTGCTGGGGGAAGAGGGGTTCTTGCAATGTCATGAGAAAAGGAATTTTCTGAGACTCCCATGGAGAATGAGTGGCATTTATTTGCATGAAATTATGTTCCTGAGTTTCCAAAGTCCCATTTCCCTTTGTCCCGCCAAGGAATAAGTCCAGCTGTGTCTTTAGCAGGGCTAGAATTAAAGCCATTGCCCAGAGTATCCATTCCATGTTGGAGCACAGTCAAACCCAGTTTCAGGCTAGCTTAGTTTGTGTTCCCAGATGCAGTCCATCAATCCATTGCATATGGGGTCTGCATGGCCATGGGTCATGTGTCCTCTATGGCCACATGGCTATGAAGGGAACTTGGGTAAATGCAAGGAAGCAGGAGCAAAATTAGAGGAACACGGGAAGAATCAGAGTGGGAGCTCCTTTCTCTGGGAGATTATGAATTCCCAAATTTTTGTGCACTTGCAATGACCCTGCCCCTTCCAGTCAATGATTTCTATTCCTGGTTAGACTGGTACCTTCCCTTTGTCACTAAACTTCACTGTGCTTCATCCATCTCCCCTTTATCCTATTCTTTCCTCCAGTGGCCTGAAGGGAATGGACCAGTGGTTCCATGAGTGCAAAATTACTGTTTCTTGGTGAAGCTACCCAAATAACCATGCTTGTAATGTCTGGACTCCCTTTCGCTTCTTCCTATCATTAATAACTAGCTAATTACATTTATACAGTATGTATAAAGAGTCTAAATTAAATTAGGCCCTATTTTCCTTCCAAATAAAACAAAAACCTTAGAACAATGCAACTTTCCTCAAAACAACCCACCTTCTATTCCCAACAAATGCTCACATAATTGACTGGAACTTTAGTTTCACCTTGTTTTAAGCACAAACATGATTAGTAGTATTACAGTTACATAATTGTACTACCAATTTTGTTTTGTGAGAATCTGAGGGCTGTAAATTTTGAGAGTCCTTATCTGTCTGAAAGTATTATTCTATCCTTATTCTTGAATAATAATTTGGTTGGGTATAGCAAATACTACCTACTTGGTTGCATCCTTAGATAGTGGGCAAGATTTTGTTCCTGGTCATAAGCAGACAAACAGGTTTTGGCTTTCTGTGTCATGCGGGGAGCCCAGTCTCAGTTCACATGCAGCAGATGTTGGGTCCCAGCTCCCAACTGGTGTTAAGACTCTAGCCCTGGTGGCCTTATCCATTCTTGGCTCCTTGCAGGCTGTATAGCTTTCGACCCTGATAAACACTGGGTTTTTGTTTCTAATTCACAAAGATTTTCCTTTTTTTGTTTTAGATATGGCTCTACATTTTTTATTTTAAATATATATTTAATATTTTACCCATAATTCTTATGTGTTTGGAGAATATTAATGTTTTTTCATGTGCTCACAACACACCATCGTGACCTGGAGGTCTGAGCCCGTACTCTCATCATGAAACTGTGGAACATATTTACTGAGGTCCGGAAAACTGAATCTTTTTCACATACCAAAGCACCAATTTAGATTTTGTTAAAGAGCCTAAATGAAAGCTGAGCAATGCTGTACTTGGATTGGTTGATACAAATGAAATGGAACTATTTCATTTCAAGTTTATGGTCATGTAGGTTAATTAAAAATTTCTTCTTAAAAATACAGCCCCAAAGATTCTGTGTAATTTAAATAAATTCTACATTCATGCAGAGTGAGAATGGCCGTTTCAATATTTAATTCTTACTTTGTAAACTTTGAAGGCTAAAAACACATCCCTCCCAAGTTGTGAATACTGTTTATGTCAGAAACAACTCACTAAAGGAAACTTGGAGTTGCTAGGTAACTTGGTGCCTGTGTAAGACTTCTGATAAAATGTATTTAAATCAGATTTCCTGGAACAGATGGCAACCTGAAGTGGAAAATAAATTCAAGTGATCTGCTATTGGCTTTTGATGCTAAAATTAAAATCTCCTTGCAGCCAAAGCATACAGAGGTTTTTTAACTGGGCAGGTTTAAGATGGCCTTGCTGCAGAGAGCACCATGTCTCATTCCCTACAACATGAAGCTGTCTGAGCTTTATGAGCTGAATTTCTTGGCAGAAATTGGGAAAGATCCCTAAAGAATAAGGAAGGATGTGTCTCTGAATGGGTCTGCTTTCCTTGACTCCTCATTAGGTACAGTATTTTCCTATAAAGTTGGGGTGGTTTTCTCATTAGTTCTTCCAGATTTTTTGTGAGGTTAATCCTCACCTGAGGATAATTTTTTGCATTGATGTTTAGAGAGTGAAAAGGAGGGAGGGGGAGAGAAGAAGAGAGAGGGAGAGAGAAAGTGAGAGAAAGAGAGAGTGCTGCGCATGCCCAGACCAGAGCCAGTGATAGAACCTGCAAACCAGGTACATGCCCTTGACCAGAATCAAACCTGAGACTCTTCAGTGCCCAGGCCAACATTCTGACAACTGAGCAAAACTGACCATGGCTAGTTCTTCCAGATCTTAATAAAATCAAATGGTCAAAGTGTGGCTGAGCTGCTGGATAGTAAATCAGCTAAGCTAGAATCCCCTCATCACCAATGGTTAGAAATACGAAGAAACTGTAAATTTGTACAGGGAATGTACATACTATAATGTAGCTAGGAGCATCACCCAGTAATTGAATTGTTACTCCTTGAGCTTACATGGGTGGAGAATGAGAAAACCTGCCGCTTATTTCTCAGTGTATTTTGCATGAGACCAGAGGTATTTGGGGGCAAGCAGTGGGGACAGGGAGAGTTACACAATCTTTTATGAAGAATTCTTCAGAAATCTTTTTCTGAAAGAGAAACTTCACAAGAGTCACTTCATTACTCAATTTCCTGTAATCTTTTAGGGTTGGTGAATTTGCACAAAAAGAGATAATTTAAAAGCAATCTGGTAGCTAACCTACCAGTTCTGGAACCAAGTAACTAGGGATGCCCACATCCCTGGAAACAAGCGGCAGAGAAGTGTCATCACCAGGTGACATGCATGGAAAGCACAGATGAAATAAAAGGAGCTTTGGCCAATGCAACTCAGTTGGGCATCGTTGGGGTGCACCGTTCAATTCCCTGTCAGGGCACAGGGCACAGGGCATAGGGCACATGCCCATGTTGCGGGCTCAATTCCCAGTAGGGGCGTGCAGGAGATAGCTGATCAATGTTTTTCACATTGATGTTTTTCTCTCCTCCCTTTCTCTCTCTCTAAAAATAAATTTTTAAAAATCTTAAAAAATAAAAATAAATAAGAGAAGGAAAGTGACCCTCAAACCTCAGCACATGTGTCTTTGCTACTCTAAATGGACAGTTGTCACTATGAGAATAAGTAAAGGGAATTCCAGGAAGAGGAGACAGAGCAATGGGAGTCTATGTCACAGAGCTGCAGTGAAGAGAAATGGCTTGTACTGAGGGGCTACCACCTGGCAGGCACTGTACTGGATTCTTCACATGTTATTTTGCTTAATTACTACAGCAAAACTATCCAAAAGATGTTGTTTCTTTCCATTTTATAGGTAATAAAACTGAGGCCCCAAGGAGCTTAGTAGCTTAAAAGAGGAAAGTCAGCCTATGAATGGCAGAGCTAAGGTCAGAAGCAGTTCTGCCTAATTTCAAAGCCAAGGTTCCTTCCTCAGAAGATTCCTGGTCCTTGGGAGCAAGTGGGGTGATAGGCACTCTCGTATACTGCCAATGAAACTATAAATTGGTTCAACTTTTTCAAGAGAAATTTAACAATGTCTGTCAAAGTGTACACACCATGAGATTCAGCAAAACTGTAAACTGCCTTCTGGGAATTTATTCTAGAGATGCACTTTCACTATACTGTATATATAGAGGCCTGGCGCACAAAATTCGTGCACAGGTAGGGTCTGGCTGGTGATCAGGGTTCACCAGGGCTTTCCAGCTGCTGGCTGGGGTCTTTCTTCATTCCATGCCACCCCCTGGTGGTTAGCACATGTCATAGTGAGTGATTGAACTCCTGGTCTCCCAGTGGAACTTCCTAGGAAACACTTTGCATATTAGCTTTTTATACACACACACACACACACACACACACACACACACACACAAGTGTGTATATTCATGCTAGCATGGTTTGCAATAGAGAAAAATTGGAAACGTATTAAGTATTCATTAACAGGGGATTGGTTAGATCATTTTTGCTAAACCCAATAATAAGTACACGGCACTCATTAAAAAGAATGAGGTAAGTCTTTATGAACACATGAAAAGATATTCTCAATTTTGTTCAGTTCAAAAAGTAAGTTGTATAAGAGCACATATTTGCATGTATGGTAGGGGCACAGTCCTCTTTTAAACGGGGCAAATTTCTGAAAGCACACACATTTGTGCTGATCAGGGTGAACTTGCAGGGAGTGGGATGAAGGTGGTTCTTGGTAGGGAAACTTGTACTTTTCCCTTTGTGTCATTCTAAACTATCTGATTTTTTTTCTAATAAGCAAGTACTACTTTCATAATAAAAGAAAAAATTTAAAGAAGGCCTTTTTTGAACTTAGAAAATAATGGAAGGTTTTTATAATACAAAAATGAAGTGGGTCAGGATCTGTTGGAGATAAAGGGAAGGCAGAAAATGATTAAGGAGCTAATGATTGCCAAAGGCCATTTATGTCTTCACACTAATTGCCAAGGCAGATTCACAAAGAACTTTAGATTCAGAGAGAGTGCATCTTAAAGGCAGAAGACCAAAAAGGAAACTCTTCATAATATTTTGGATAACTTGTCAAACCAACGTCTAAATGCTTTGATAGTCTCTCAGCCCTATTCAGTGCCTGGAATCTTCTACACATCTTTTTTTGTTCATATAAAATATGAGCCATATAAAGGAACCCAGTAGGCAGCTCAGGTAGGAAGAGAAGTATTTTTCCCCAAAAAGAATTTGGCTGAAGCAAACCATTCTATTCCCAGAATGCATGAGGGGTCATCAATGACAGCTGTAGCCCTTTCTGCACAGAAATATTCTTCCTGTGATGTAGAGGCAGATTGCATTTGCCTGGCTAATCCAGCCATACACTGGAGAAATGAGAAAAGGCCCAAGCTACCCATATGTGCTATAGATTCCAAAAGGAGTTGAGCCTCTTTGCCACTGCTTATTCTGATAATGTCAACATGGCCATTATTGTTTCATTAGTTTTCTTTGCTCTAAGGCTAAAAGGAATTTCTACTGAGTGAGCACTGAATACTTTTTCTGAACTTTGTTGCATGGAAATATGATTTAGCTGTTTTCTCCTAACTGCCAAATGCTTTCCTGGTCTTATTATTTTGTTCTAGTTAAGTTTCCTTTGACTATTAAACCCATTGCTTTTACTTTCTCTAATAAAAAAGTAATAATGATAACAATAGTAACATATTTATTAGGACTTATTATGAGCAAGTCACTGTTTTAAGTGACTTGCTCATCAATTAATTAAATATTTATTATAAGTCTTTAAACTCTACAAAATAGGTAATGTTATTATCTCCATTTGAAGAAACTGAAGATTGAGGAGGTTAATGAACCTGTCCAAGCAATAGAACTAGGATTCAAAGCTGATCTGTCTCACTCCAAAGCATGTTTATTTAACCATGTGCTTTACGGCATCACAGCAAAAATGGCAGCCTATCTTGTAGGTCACAGTGGTTGGCAAACTCATTAGTCAACAGAGCCAAATATCAACAATACAATGATAAAAATTTCTTTTGAGAGCCAAAATTTTTTAAACTTAAACTTCTAATGCCACTTCTTTAAAATAGACTTGCCTATGCCATGGTATTTTGTGGAAGAGCCACACTCAAGGGGCCAAGATTTGCATGTGGCTCGCAAGCCACAGTTTGCCAACCACAGTGAGATAGCAAAACAGAAAACCTACCTAAACCAAGAGAATCTCTATACTCTCAGCAGTCTGCGTATCTCTTTCCTATACTTGACTTCCACTCTTCTTCAGCTTCTTTGGTGGAACCTTTTACCCAGAATCCTCAGCTTCTCCATCCACCATACCTTAAGTCCCTAGCTTATTTTCTGCCAATTGGAGCTCACATTGATCTCTTCTTCTCTAACAATGTTTGCCTTTGTTGGCAGCACCACACAATTAGCACATATTTTTAAATATCCTATTATCTAATGATATGAAATACATAATTTGACATGTTCTTACAATCAAGCTTACCTCACCAGGCTTTGAGGGTTTGTCAACCACCTTTATGGTTTTGCCTCATATCCTCTCGGTCTACCTTTTACTCTAACTTTTTTGTAGCAACCAAAGAATAAATAGACAAGCATTGTGTCTCAGTTTGACCATGAATCTTTTATGCTCTCTAGCATGAGCTTCTCTGATAATCTAGCTGGATATCTACACAAACCCATTTAGCACTCACACATAGACACTCTAAGAGACTAACACCCTCCGGGCTACCCTTGACTAATAAGGATGACAACAGATGGGTAGAGTTGCTTCTCTTTTGCTCCTTTGGCGACAATTCTGAGACACATTCTCAATGGCCCACAGTGATGACCAGTTGGTAATGTCCATTTTTGTAGGCTTTCTCTATAAGGAAATTTGGGGAAGAGGCATATGGATGGACTAATATGGAAAGGCATAAAGAGTGAGGATAATTGATTCTCATGTTAATTTGCATGAGCATCCTTCACAGTGAATCAACAGAGCATCAACAATCAAGTAGAGAGGATGACTTGTCTTCTGGATGTCAGTGAGCCTCTCTCCATGGCCACTCCTTGTGCAATGAATTCATGAATGACCTGACCAGGATGACAGATATGGACACAACAATATCAACTCTCTTTCACTGCAGCTGATATAGCTGATATAGGTCCTGCCATGACTGAATATTCACCCTGCCAGCAGTGCAGGCTAGCACAGACAAGGCATCATCCTTCAGGAGACTAGCCAGTCAGTTGGTGACACATTTATTATATCAGACCCAACTCCATTATTGGAATTAAATTGGGGTATAGTTTTGCCTTTCTTTATGTCATTACTATTGCCAACACCACTATCTGAGTACTTATAAAATGCCTTCCTTACTGATATTGGATCCCATGCAATATTGCCTCAGATTAAGGGACACATAATAGTAAGGAACGGTGTGACAGTGGACACATGACCATGGGATTGATTGGTCTTACAATGTACTTCATCATCCAGAAGTAGCTAGCCTCATAGAATAATGGGATGGCTGGTTAAAGTTTCAGCTAAGGTGATAGCTTGGGCATAACACCCAATGGGATTGGACTGCATCCTCCAGCATGCAGAATGTACACAGAACCAAAAGTGCTGACTCTCCTATAGCTAGAATATATGGGTCCAGGTATCAATGAGTAGAAGCAGGATTGGTTACTTTCATCATTATTCTCAGCAACCCACTTGTGAAATTTTATTAAGGGCAATTTACCCTGATTATTCTGAAGAACTTGGATTGCTACTACATAATGGAGGTAATAAGGAAGAAAAGAGTATGTCTAGGACATAGAGATTCAGTGGGGCATCTCTTGATGATAACTCCATGTCTGATTATAACTGTAAATGGGAACCGCAGCAACCTCAGTTCAAACGCAACACAGACCCCTTGGGGATGCAGGTCTGAATCACTACTCCCTGAAAGCAACCTAACTTAGCTGAGTTATTGGAAAAGAGTGAGGGAAGTCTTGAGTGTGTGGTGGAAGAGGAAGATGATAAATATCAATTATGGCCTGGGGAACAGTTATAGGGATGGGGACTGAAGCACATTGCATTAAGCATCCTCTATTAAGTCTTGAAGGCCCTATAAAGGAAAACAAAGCAGATTAAGGGGATAAAGAATAGAAGCATGATGACCATTTAAAAAGAAAGACCAGGGAAGCTTTCTCTGATTATGTGACATTTGAGCAGAAAACAAAATGAAGTAGAAGAGCAAGCCATATGAATGCATGGGGAAGAACATTCCAGAGAGAGAAAGTAGCAAGTCCAAAGGATCCAAAGCAAGAATATACTTGGTGTATTTAAGGAGGCTAGTATGTCTGGAGGGGAGTGAGCAAAGGATAGTGGTTAGAGGTGTGATCAGGAAAAGTAACTAGATCCTAGACCAGGAAGGTCTTTGGAGTGGGGACTTGGGTTTCATTCTGTGTGAGAAAGGGAACCATCAGTAGCTTTTGAGAAGATGACAAGATACATCTTACATTATGCAGAGCTTCTGGGTTCTCTGTGAATTGGTTGCAGGAGTTCAAGAATGGGTACTGGGAAACCCATTTAAAAGACTACCATAATAGAGTATATGGATCTCATTTAAGATGGGTTTTCTGGGTGTATAGAGCAAAGGCATGGGGTTGCTGAACATTGAGTCTTAGATTAAGAGTGGTATTACTATTCTTCATGGCTGACTTTAAGCTATTTTTGAGCAAAACCCCAACTCTTCTACTTCATACAAATCTTTTATAATGCATGTGATATCCCAATGGCTTTGGAGGTGAAGGTTTGGAAAATGCCTGATTTTGTGACTAAAATACCTATTTAGGGAGAAACCAAGATGGCGGCATAGAAACCAAACTGCTGCCTCGCACAACAATTTCAAAACTACAACTAAAAGACAGAATGGACATCATTCAGAACCACTGAAAAGCTGGCTGAGTAGAAATTCTACAACTAGAAGGAAAGAGAGGGGCTCACAGAGACTCAGAGGAGCTGCAAAAAGCTGGATACAGAGACACGCTGTGGAAAGGAAGGGTGGCAGAGTGCCTGACTGGCTTCCTCTAGCGGGAGGGAGACAGAAACTCCTGACTGCATTGAACCCCAATTTCAACTGCACTGAACCCCAGTTTTGGGTGACGCCCTGGGGACCCAGACTCATATGGGTCCCCGGAGCACAGAAACTCAGGGGAGCCACAAAAGGCAGAGGTCTGGAGGGGTGCAAGTGTGAGTGTGCACAGAGAGGGCTGCAGTGATTACTGAGGGACCCTGAGACCCAGGGGCTGTGTAGTTCGGGGATGATGGGAAGCCAAGGCTGTCTGCTTAGCCCTGAGACTCTGCCTTATCCAAGAGAACACAAAGGCTTTTGCAATTTTGCAAATCTTGTATCATAAGGCTGACTCCAGCACAGAAGTTCTCCCATGTAGACATAGCTGATCCTCACAATTCCCCCCCCCCCAGTGATACCAACAACAATCAAGACTTAACTACAACAAGGCTGTACACACAGTCCACAAAGGGATGCATCAAGAGTGTTCACCTCAGGTAACTGGGGAGGCGAAGCTATTGGGCCATATAGGACACCTAGCACACAGAGTAACTCAGGGAAGCAGTGAAAATGCAGAGACAAATGAACAGATTACAAATGAAAAAAATGGAGGAAAACAAATAACTGGATATAGAGTTCAAAACTACAGTTATAAGGTTTTTCAAGAATTTCCTAGAAAAGATGGATAAATTTAGCAAAACCCAAGAGGAAATGAAAAAGGACCAACTAGAAATTAAACATGCACTGACTGAAATAAAAACTATTATATAGAAACCTAAAAGCAGACTAGAGAAACACAAGAATCAAGTCAAAGATTTGAAATACAAAGAAGCAGAAAACACTCAACTGGAAAAGAAATAAGAAAAAAGAACCCCAACATTGGAAGATAGTGTAAGGAGCCTCTGGGACAACTTCAAGCGTACCTACATCAGAATTATGGGGGTGCCAGAAGGACAGAGAAAGCAAGATACTGAAAACCTATTTGAAGAAATAATGACTGAAAACTTTTCCCACCTGGTGAAAGAAATAGACTTACAAGTCTAGAAAGCACACAGAACCCCAAACAAAAGGAATCCAAAGAGGACCACACCAAGACACATCATCATTAAAATGCCGAGAGCAAAAGACAAAGAGAGGATATTAAAAGCAACAAGAGAAAAACAGTTAGTTACCTACAATGGAGCACCCATTTGACTGTCAGCTGATTTCTCAACAGGAACTATACAGGCTAGATGGGAGTGGTAAGAAATATACAAAGTGATGAATAACAATCACAATTACTTTACCCAGCAAAGCTATCATTCAGAATTGAAGGGCAGATAAAGAGCTTCACAGATAAGAAAAAGCTAAAGAAATTCATCAACATCAAACCAGTATTATATGAAATGCTGAAAGGTACTCTTTAAGAAGAGGAAGAAGAAGAAAAAGGTAAAGATAAAAATTATGAACAACAAATAAATATTTATCAACAAGGGAAACTAAAAATCAAGTGAATTAAAAATCTGATGACCAGAATAAACTGGTGAATATAATAGAATCAGAGACATAGAAAGGGAGTGGACTGCCAATTCTCAAGGGGAAAGGAGTGAGGGGGGTGAGGGAAGAGACTAGTAAAAATCGTACACCTATGGATGAGGACAATGGAGGGGAAGTAAGGACAGAGGGTGGGGTGGGAACTGGGTGGAACAGAGGTATGGGAGGGAAAAAGAGGAACAATGATAATAATCTGAACAATAAAGATTTATTAAATTTAAAAAATACCTATTTAGTCTTTGCTAAGAATTCAAATGAGTAATATTTCTGCATTGAAAAATATAAATAATATGTAGTTTTCAAAATCAGCCCTATCATTGTAATATAGATACCCTGATGCCAGTAGATATACTCCTCACTACTTATATATCTTCTCTTTTCATTCCCAAAACCACCCCATAAGATGAGGGCACTCTGTGCAAGTTTATGGATGAAGAAACAGATTTGGGGGAGTGGTGGGGTTAAGTTGGCAAAGGTCATTAGTGAATAAGGAAAAGAACTCTGCATGTGAACCAAGGGGTGATTCCAGAGCCCACACTCAACAAGGACAACTCTGAACTATTCACCACAGAGAATTCCGAGGAACGCCCTTATTCTTTAGGGCCAAATCTTATTTTTATGATCTTTCAGATTCTTTTGGTTATGAAAATTAACTAGCATTAATAGGAAGAGTTGATTTTTTAAAGTTTCATTTGCTTAGAAGAACGCGATTAAGGCAGTTAGACTATTTGTTTATTAAGATCCCCTAAGTTAGAATGTTCTTTTTGCTGCTGCAAAATCATTTGATCCAATGACAAGAGTGGGTGGGCATTTCATTCTGAGCTCCTTTTATGATGACTCTTGCAGTTATCCTACTTTGAGACTTTCTTTTCCCCAGAAAGCCATTGTACTCCCTATTCCTACTTTTTTAAAAAAAATCATTAGTATCATTGCATCACAGAATAAGGAAAAAAGGAGACGTGTGATCTGCCCGTGAGTTAGAGTAGTCGGCCCACATGAACTCAGCCTTATTTCATGTGCTGGCTGTGCGCCTGTCCACCTGCTGGGCTGGAGAAGCTCATTACTGCTCATAGCAACCAGAAACAGGGCTGGGCAAAGGGTAGAGGGAGACCAAAGGCCCAGAGTGCTCCCACCAAATTGGATCCTGGAGAGTCAGATACTGAGGCCTCTACTAGAGTTACTCAGCAGCCACTTGCTGTTTACAATGAAACTGCAGGAATAAAAGAGGTCATTCTGGTGGACTGGAGCATCGCCCAGTATTTGCCAATGAACAGAAGAGTCATGGTGTTGGCTTCACACTGTATGTGTGCAAAAGTCACAGACCCTCATTTGCTCAGCCTGTTAATACCCAGTTTTGATGTTTTGTTGAATCTGGAGCTCTCCTAGAAGCATAGTGAAGTGCCTGCAACTCAGAAAATCTTTCAAAGCTTTAACACTGCACTTCCCTTTCACTCCTCCTTTCTACTTCTATCTTCTTGGCCGCCTCCACTATTTGTGTTCATGAGCTTTTGCCACTGGAATTGGTGTGCCCTGCCTAAATGGCATTTCAACATGGATGTCCCAGGTGCCTAGCATCCTTGCCTAGATTAACGTGTCAGTGGCATATGGCACAAATGGCCTGTCGTTCGGCCTCAAAATCAGTTTAAAATAACTGCCAGGCTGCTGGCTTCTTTGGCATAATGCCCTGTGGCCCCAGTGCTTGCGGAAGGAGAGCAACACTGTCTGAAAATTATTTAGAGTGAATTTTCTTATAAAAGAGCCAGAATCTGACTGTGTGCTTTTCCCTTTTTCTCTCTCATTCCCTCCTGCTATCTGAGCTAGAGATATAAGCATATATTCTTCTCTCTCTCTCTCTCTCTCTCTCTCTCTCTCTCTCTGTTTTTGTGTTTTTATTTTGATGGTCTTTATTTATTTATTTTAAATTTTTTTGTTAAGCCTTACCTGAGGATATTTTTACACTGATTTTTAGAGTGATTGGAGGAGGAGAGACAGAGAGAGAGAGAGACATATCGAAGTGAGAGAAACACATCAATTGATAGCCTCCCACAAAGGGATAGAGACTGCAACTGAGGTACGTGCCCTTGACCAGAATCGAACTTGGGACCCTTCAGTCCATGGGCCAACACTCTGTCCACTGAGGCAAACAGGCTAGGGTAGTGGTCGGCAAACTCATTAGTCAACAGAGCCAAATATCAACAGTACAACGATTGGAATTTCTTTTGAGAGCTGAAAACCAACTTCTGTGCATGGGCTACGAAGTTTCAATTGCACTGTATGTGCGCACCCACATGTGGTATTTTGTGGAAGAGCCACACTCAAGGGGCCAAAGAGCCACATGTGGCTCGAGAGCCACAGTTTGCCGACCACTGGGCTAGGGCAATAAGCATACATTCTGAAGATGATGCTGTATGAGAATAACTTTCACTGTATTGTTTTCCTTTTTTGGCCACACATCCTGCTCTTTTTCCATAGCAAGAAGTATCCGGCTTGTGCTTTTCAAACACTGTTGTATTTGATCCTCGTAAAAGACCCAGTGTAGGTCTTAGCTACTTTTTTGCAGATAAGAAAAATGAGGCAGACATTTTTAAATATTGCCAAAGCATACTAGAGAGAAGTGGCAGAATAACAACTCAGACCCAGGTCTACCCGACCCCACAGTCCAAATTCTTTTCACTCTGTTATATCCATGCATAGCCCGTTGCCTGAACTGTGTCTACATCCACACAACTCTGGGAAGGAGGAAAGTTTTTATTGCAGTTCAATGGGCAGAGCTCACTGTGGTCAGACATTGTCACAGCAAGAACTCCTGGACTTTTCTTGTACAAATTCCTTATCATGCTCTTCTCTCAGTTTGTTTAATGGTGGGTCATTGTTACTGTTTAGTGGCCTGATGGGTTTCTCCCTCCTAAATCCAAGGGATGAAGTAGGTCCTGCTGTCCTTTGGATTATCCCCTCTTGATGAGTGATGACCTCGGGACTGGAGACCGCTGACCTGCAAGCAGAGAGAGGGGGATGTCAAAGGTTCCTCCAGCTCAATTTGGATTGATGAACCAGAATAATTCCGGCAGCAGGGCTCATGGAATTGGCCTCACCAGCAATCTTTCTCATTTTTTGTGTGAGGTGCAATATTTTGGCAATGTTTTACTTATACTCTCTCTTTCCCACCATAGGTGTGTATCACCTGGATTAGTCACTAGATTAGTTGTTGCCAGAACATCATACAGTTATCATTGAACAGACTGTGTTCACTGGCTACTCTTTCCTGCCTTTATGCTCTAATTTGCAAGAATCTTTCACTTAAAATGTCTCAGTTCTTTATTGTCACCAAAATTCTACACCTGCTCTAAGGCCCTGCTCAATTCATCTCCTCCAAGAAACCTCCTCCAAATCCATCTCCCTCACTGATGGCTTCTTTATTACAAATTCCTTACACTGATAATAACAGCATTTCTTTAAAAAATTATCCAATTGTTTACTTGAATAAGTAATATCATATAGCTCAACATTTAAATGTATACAGAATGT
Organism: Lasiurus cinereus; assembly: GCA_011751065.1. NCBI lineage: Eukaryota > Metazoa > Chordata > Mammalia > Chiroptera > Vespertilionidae > Lasiurus > Lasiurus cinereus. Next base: position 1,850,254 of record JAAGEH010000165.1, read on the forward strand.
ACAAATAACTAAAGTGAAAAATGAGGGGTTTTTTTTTGTTCCAGCTTCCCCTTCCAGAGGTATGTTAATAATACATATGGGCTTTTAAAAACCTATCAACAATACCTAAGAATGATGGTTAGCATATAGTAGCAGTTACATAAGAGATACTATGTTAAGCACTTTATAGAATTATGTCATTGAGTCCTCTCAATAACTTTATGAGATAGGTACTTATACATGTTTCACAGATGAGGAAATGAGGCTCAGGAAAGTTAAGTAACTTGTCCATGATCACACAGTTATAATGTGATAGAATTGGAATTTGACCTCAGGATGTTTGACAAGATTAAAGGGTACTTAGAAATGAATCCATGTGGTATAGCTAAAAAAACTTACACTTGGGAATAAAATTCTGGCTATGAAACTTACTAGCTATGAGACCCCAGGTAAGTTTCCTAAATTAACTGAGTTTCCATTTCCTTATGGGGAAATGCTAACCTCGAAGAGAGCTGGGAGTGTTGTGGGGATTAGAGGAAATAAAGAATGTAAAGCACCTGGCATTTAGAGATATTCAGAAGTGAGAGCTACTTTATCAAGAGTCATGTCTTGTTAATCTGCATTTTTCAGTTTCAGCTGCCATATGCAGAGCAGGGAGGACTTACTCAAGTGATGTTTGGCGCAGCACAGATCTAGCCTGTGGATGACAGGACAATCCCACACAGAGGTCCCTGGAAATAAACCCAAGACAATAGGCTCTTGCACCAAATGCTCATGGACTAGCTCAAAGGGAAGAGTTGTTCATGTGTTGGCCGTTCAAAGAAATGTATGGAATAGTACAAAGACTGGCCTAAAGGTTGTGCACATTATAAACCTTCTCTGAGCTCAACAAGCAGTAATGTGGTGTGGAGCAGCGGTTCTCAACCTGTGGGTCGCGAACAGCTAGCAGGGTCTCCTAAGACCATCAGAAAACACAGATATTTACATTAAGATTCATAACAGTAGCAAATTACAGTTATGAAGTAGCGACAAAAATAATTTTATGGTTGGGGATCACCACAACATAAAGAACTGTATTAAAGGGTTGCGGCATTAGGAAGGTTGAGAACCACTGGAAAAGAAAGACGGGAAATACCCTTAGGGATTATGCCTTCCTCCAGATACCCTCATGGTAGGTAACCCCTTCACTTCCTTCCATCACCTCCTCTGGGGATCCTTGTAACCAACAACCAACCCCTACCCCACTTTATTTTAATTTCTTTTCATAACACTTTTCATCATCATTATATGATGCTATCATCCGGCTGACTGCATTCGTTTCATTGTCTGACTCCTCCAGAATGTATGTTCCCTGAAGGCAGGGTCTTTGTTTTGTACAACAGTGCCTGGTACATGGGAAGTACTCAGTAAGTGCTTGTTGGAAGAATAGATTTTTCAGATAAGGAAATGGTGGCCAAGTGACAGCTCAGGTAAGTTTGCTGGTTAACAGCAGAATCAAGACTAGAATTCAGTTTTTCTGCACCCCTTCCCCCAAACTAGTTATCTTTCTACTAAGTCATTTTTCAGGATAGAGGAGCATATGTCTGGGATTAAGGAATGAGTTGGCTCTTGAGGAATCCAGACAAAACTGGGAATGCATTCATATAGACAAAATAACTGAACCATGAAAGTGACAGCAGGGTTGGCCTCGGAGGATGACTGGTTAGCCAGAGACGGGTAAGATTCCTCAGGGAAGGAACAACCTAAGACAGGCACAGTCGCAGAGAGGCCATCAGGAGAGAACTTGGGGGTCAACAGAGGTGGGGCATATACCCCCACTCCCTCAACCTTGCAGAGGCCTGAACCCTCACCCTTTCTGAGGGAGGTCTCCTGCCCCCATGGCTGCTTCGCTTCCCATGCCCAGCACAGATCGGGACTCAGTAACAGACAGAGACTTGGCCGACAGTAGCTGCCCTATATCTAAATCCAGCCTAGCACCAGGAATGCTCAGGGCCTACTCAAAAATGCAAATAATTCTTTCCACTAATATTTACAGGGTGGTCTAAGATTGTTGGTTGAGTATTAAATTTGACAGTAAAAGAGTAATCAAGCTTTCAGATTAATTTAAATTGGCTAATTGAAATAAGTGAATATTCAAGAAAATTTAATTGTACTGGACAAAAAGCTGTTCCTAAAGTATTAACAAATTTCTATTGGTAGTTCATCTCATGGTAAAATTGCTTAACATGCAATGAAGATAAATTATTCATATTTTTGTGCAAAAAATTAAAATTTAAAGTTATCAAGATTGCATTTAAAAATTTACAAAAGTCTCCATTAATCAAAAAAGGGGAGATAGTAGGGTAACATCATGTAAGGAAAAATATTCTGTAAGTAAATTACATCTAGAAAATTTTTACTTTAGAAAATTAATTTTCATTTGTAATGCTAACAGGAAGACATCCATGAAAGATACACATGGTGTCAAAATAAGCCAAAGGAAAATCGTTTGGGCAAAAATAAAAAGGACCCCAAGTCAATTTTATAGAAAAGACTCCTTTATTAACTTTTGGTTGAGAATATATTTATATACTTTCAGAAAACAACTCCAAGACCAAGTGGACTCCTGCAACAAAGAGGAATTGACAGGTCTGCTCCAACCACGAATACAAGAGGAGAAACAGTCCAGAGATGGAAGACGCTGAAGACACCTTGCCATGCTAGCAGTCAGCAGCTGTGCGTCACTACAGGATGCCTAGGACCAAACCAGAGAGGGTCATACCTGCATAGCCACCATTTGTCTACTATCCAGATACCATTGCTGACGTGTATACATAAGGAACTGTTTGACATTGAAACTGGGACTCAGAACTGTTGGACATTGAAATTGGGACTCAAACATTTTTTGTTCTTATAGGTTTATTTCTAGTCTGCAGAGGCAAGATCTTTTTTAAAGAAAAGAATCGGGTGTGTGTGGAGGGCGTGAAACACAGATACAGAGCCAGAGGAGCAGTAAACAGACTGTCATGCTACAGCGGGAAGGCAGGGGAAGCTGAGGGGGAAGGGGTGGGCTGCAAGAGATCAACCGAAGGACTTGTATGCATGTATATAAGCATAACCAATGGATACAAGACACTGGGAGGAGGGAGGCGCAGGTGAGGGCATGTACTGGGGGTAGGGAAGGCTGGGGGGAGGTCAATGGAGGGAAAAAAAGGAGACATATGTACTACTATTTGTAATACTTTAAGCAATAAAAAAAAAGTGACAGCAGGGAAAAAGAAACATATATGTGGTTGGTTGTGTTGATTCTGTCCCCCCACAAAAAAATTTTTTTAAGTATGTGAGACTCTGCTGTCAGTTTATCTAGTGAAATAAGATTCATGATCAATGCGTGGAGATGGAAATTCCAGACCTCATTATACACAAACTGAAGATTATTCTTTGCTGTCACTGCGGCATTTGACATGCCAGTGAAAACAAAAGGAAATCTGTCTCAAGCCCCTTTTAGCTTTGACAGATATGGACATGCATGAGTTTGGGGTGCTGCATTTTGGTTGGATATTAAATGTGCATAAGTCCAGAGAATGCAGCTGACGAAGCCACCACCTAGTCACAGTTTAGGGCTGAAGCCCCAGTGATGCATCCAGTTTAGTTCAGGACACCCTACTCCCTTCTCTTCTTAATAACCAAGGAGGCCTCTGAAAGAGCCAAGCTTTGTAGATAGCCTTCCCCCAAGATCATCTCCCACCTGAGCTTGAGGTCACATTTCATCACTTATTCCCCCACACACACTTTTTTTAAATCTTAAATCTATCTTTAACTCTCAACGTATAGATATGCTCAAATCTCCTCCAGGCCAAAGCAAGGTAATAAAAACCTTCCAATAATCTCTTGAATCAGTTAACTATTGATGTGTAACAAAGCACCCAAACATGATGGTTTAAAGCAATAAGAATTTTTATTACCCACAAGTTGATGAGCTGTGGCCATTCTGTTGCTCTGGGCCAGGCTCCACTGACTTCAGCTGGGCCTGAAATACTGACTGCCCAGTGGCGGGCCAGGCTGACCGAGGACCATCTCACTCAGTGCCTGGCAATGCACAAGTTATCAGTTGTGGTGAAGTGGGTGACTGGGCCACTGACCAGTTTTTCAGCAAGTCAGCTCAGGTTTATTCTCACAGTGACTGGGCAGGATTTTAAGAAAGAGAGAGAAGTAACCAAGCCCTTTAGAACTGGCACATTATCCTCCCTTTCTCTCTCTCTCTCTCTCTCTCTTTCTCTCTCTCTCTCCTTCCCTTCCCCCAAAAGCAAGTCACAAGGCCAGCAAAGGAATAAAGAAATAGACTCTACTTCATGATGGAAGAAGCTGCCAAGTCACATCTTGAAGGGAGGAATGACTAATTAGGGTCAGTTTTGCAGTCTCCTAATTCTCTTGGTCCTTAAGCGTTGCCCAGATGTCTCTTTTCATTCACATACAGATTTCTGGAGAAAGTTGCTGTCTCTTGCTTTGCCAACTTCCTTACCTACCAGCCACTCCTAATTCAGTGTGACCTCACTTTATTATCACTATCTCCATTTTGATGAACCTGCTTTAAAGACAACAATGTCTCAAATATGAAGCACTATGAACTACTTTCAGCTTTCATCTTGCTTAACCTCACTGCACAGTTTGACCTATGTGGTCACTCCCACTTGCTCAAAACTCTCTTCTCTTAACTTTCTGATTTCCTCTCTCCGGCTTTCCTGATACACCTCTAACCATTACTTCCCAGATTCTTTGACTGGGTTATGTCTAGGCAGCAGGCCTAGAACTCTGCATTGCATAGGTCCAGACGGGTAAAGAAAGCAGCATGTGGTGCTAGATGGAACTTGGCTCTAAATCCCATTCAATAGCTGTGTGATATTGAGCAAGCCTCAGTTTCCTCAACTATATTATGGGCTATTAACAGGCTCTCAGAGGGTAATCTCGTAAAGTAGCCATCAGACTTAGCTTCCAACTAAGGACATATGTCACTTCTCACCATGAGACCCACTTGGCACTAATGTAAAAAGAATTATTAAAAAGAAAAAAACATTAAAAAAATGAGAAGCATTGCTCAGAGGTTGAGCATCGACCTATAAGCCAGGAGGACATGGTTCAAGTCCCGGTCAGGGCATATGCCTGGGTTACGGGCTTGATCCCCAGTGTGGGGCATGCAGGAGGCAACCAATCAATGATTCCTTCTCATCACTGATGTTTCTATCGCTCTGTCCATCCTCCTTCCTCTCTGAAATCAATAAAAAAATATATTTTCAAAAATGAGAAGAAGCAATGCTCAGGTTTTACAGTTTTACTCTTTTGATTCTTCTTTGGATTCTTTACCTTTTTATTTTACTCCTCTCCACGTGCACTTCCTGTTTTATATGCCTCTGCTTAACATGATAAGTAGGTTTTCTCTTAAGGTCCCTTTGCCATTCACTGCTGGGAACCCTTGGGAAGAATTATGTTACTGAATCCAGCTCATCCCCAAATGGTGCCATGATCAGTTGGTAATGTCTGTTTTTAATCAACTCTGCTACATTTTCTCCTAAGCACACTCATTATATTCTCACTTCCTACTTACTATAGCTGTCCCATTTTAGAAACACAGAGGCTGAGTACAATTCAGAGCTCATATACCTTGGCTCTAGTAATTGAAGTTCAGAGCGGTTAAGTTGTCTGGCCTAGGTCACACAGCTAGTTATGAGAGCCAAGATTGAAAATCAGATCTCTCTGACCTAGAGCTCTTTTCTCTCCCAAGCTGTCTCCTCTTTGTCAACAATTTCTCAAAGCAGATCTGGGTTAAAGAGTAACCCAGGGTTTGCTCCAAGGATAGGGATAGAGCCCCCTTTCCTACCGACTATTGGACACTAAGACTCATGGTGAGAGGGACTCCAGTGTGGAACTTCATCGGCCCAGAAGATAGAGAGCACAGCAATGAAAGAGCCAAGCTTTGTAGATAGACTGACCAGATTAAAATTCACTTACCAGCTTGGAAGATCTTGAGCAAGTGATTCAATTTATTAGCCTTAGTCAGTTTCCCTGTAAATAAGGAATAAAGTGAACATTATCAATTTCACAGGGTTGTGTGGGGATTAGGTGGAGATATGGTTTATAAACAGCTCAGTGCAGATTATAACAAGTCCAGCCTTCTCTGGTTTGGCTCAGTGGATTGAGCCTCAGCCTGGGAACTGAAGGGTCCCAAGTTTGATTTCAATCAAGGGCACATGCCCAGGTTGTGGGCTCAATCCCCAGTGTGGGTATGCAGGAGGCGGCCAATCAATGATTCTCTCTCATCATTGAGGTTTCTATCTCTCTCTCCACCTCCCTTTCTCTCTGAAATCAATAAAAATATGTATATATATTTTAAAAGAACATAACAAGTTCACATTATAAGCCAGTCCTAATTCATCCTAAAGAGAGTGTAGGAAGCCCTGCTCCTGACCTGCACATGGAGCAATGTGTGCAAGAATATATAACTGAAAAGAAACACACCTGGGAGAAATACAGGCCAATGTAATAAAACAACCAAATGAAACATTTGCATATACTTATTCTTTTCACTGAGCAGGAAATTCAGGCAGTTGATGTTTGGAAAGCACTCTGAGGCAGTGGAATGGAGTCTAGCACTCCCTCATATGGATATCATGTGGCCCCATACCATTGTGGTCATGCTAAGAAGACCATGCCCAGACTGCCTCATTAGAACTGTTTTAACAATAGCTCTACTACCCCTGAAAATCTGTTTTCCTCTCTCTTCCTGTGATATCACCCCAGTTGCCTCTGAATAGAGGCTCTCAAATAAACAACATTGAAGTATAATTAATAATGTTCCCTCTTAGTTTCCTACTTCATTGCACACCTTAATGATATTTCACCATGCTGGGCATGCACTGGATGGGAAGGCTCATCCCTCACCCCAGGTTCTGTTTGTTTATTCTACTTTCTACTTCCTCAGAGAAGCCAGCAGAAACTTTCTAGAAAGTAGAATTAATTTCAAAGCCATCAAGCTCTTCTCCAGCACTTTGACCTCCCTAATGTCCTTTTAATGTGGATTGTTTTAGTGGTGGGGCCTCAGTCCAAGAAATAAGAAGAGAAAAATTTCTTTCTAAAAAGAATTGGAATAAATTGACCTAGAAATCTTAGTCATAGAAGAACTGAGAGACTATACATGGGGACTACACAGCCAGGCAGTGACTTAGCGACTCAAAAGGCTTTCTTCTCTCTAACTGGCCTATCAGTTGCCACAGGCTTTCTGCATTGTGACATCTTGTTTTCCTTAGTAAAATAAAAGTTTTTCATTTGGAATTCCCATCTTCCCATTATTGGTGACAGAGCCATCAGAGCCCCTTTTAGAACTGTGTCCTTATTTCTGTATCAATTCTTGTTCATTATTCTGACTTCCAGCCACCCACAATAGTCAGAATCTTCTCCAAGTCTGTCTCCAGGATACTTGTGAAAATACCTTTAGCTGCCCTACTGCCTCTCCACTCTTGGTCTTTGATATGGAACTCTCTTATAGCAGGCTTTGTGTATGGTGAAGACTTTCTGGGGCTATTCTTTGCATTAAGAAAGAAAGATGAAGAGAAACCAAGATGGCGGCATAGGTGAACACCTAAACTGCTGCCTCGCACAACAATTACAAAACTACAACTAAAAGACAGAATGGACATCATCCAGAACCACAGGAAAATTGGCTGAGTGGAAATTCTACAACTAGAAAGGAAGACAGGGGCTCATGGAGACTCAGAGGAACTGCAAAAAGCTGAGGTATGGAGACACATGCGTGGAGAAGACAGACGGCAGAGTACCAGGCTGGCTTCCTCTAGCGGGAGGGAGATGGAAACTCCAGACTGTACTAAACCCCAATTCCAAGTGCACTGAACCCCAGTTCAGGGTGAGACTCATACGGGGTGAGTCTGGACTATCAGAGAAAAGGGAGAAGTGCATAGAAACTCAGGGGAGCCACAAAAGGCAGAAGACTAGAGAAGCGTGAGCCAGTTGTGTGGAGAGGACTGACTGCTGATTGTGCTGCTGGCTTTCTCTAGTGGGAGGAAGACAGAACTTCCTGACTGCACTGGATTCCACTTCTGACTGCACTGAACCCCAGTTTTGGGCAAAACCCTGGGCACCCAGACTCATATGGATTCCTCAGGGGAGCCAGAAAGGCAAAGGTCTGGAGGTGCACAAGCACAAGTGCACACAGAGAGGGTGTAATGATTACTGAGGGACACTGAGATCCAGGGGCCATGTAGAACGGAGCTGTCTGCTCATCCCTGAGACTCTGCCCTATCCAAGCTGAACACAAAGGCTTTTATAATTTTGCAAGTCTTCTATCATAAGGCTGACTCCAGTATAGAAGTTCTTCTGGCATTGACACAGCTGATCCTCACAACCAACTGGCTTGGAGGTCAATTCCCCCCAGTGATACCAACAACAATCAAGACTTAACTACAACAAGAATGTACACACAGTCCACAAAGGGTGCACCAAGAGAGTCCACCTCAGGTAATTGGGGAGGCGGAGCTACTGAGCCATATAGGACACCTTGCACACAAAGCTACTCTACCAACTCAGGGAAGCACACAAAATGCAGAGACAAAGGAACAGATCACAAATGAAAGAAATGGAGGGAAAAATGACTGGATATACAGTTCAAAACCACGGTTATAAGGTTTTTCAAGAATTTTTTAGAAAAAATGAATAAATTTAGTGAGACTCAAGAGGAGATGAAAAAGGACCAACTAGAAATTAAACATACACTGACTGAAATAAAAAATATTATACAGAGATTTAACAGCAGACTAGAGGAATGCAAAAATCAAGTCAAAGATTTGAAATACAAAGAAGCAGAAAACACTCCACTGGAAAAGAAAAAAGAAAAAATAATACAAAAATGTGAAGATAGTGTAAAACACCTCTGGAACAACTTCAAGTGTACCAATATCAGAATTATGGGGGTGCCAGAAGAACAGAGAAAGCAAGATACTGAAAACCTATTTGAAGAAATAATGGCAGAAAACTTCTCCACCTGGTGAAAAGAATAGACTTACAAGTCCAGGAAGTGCACAGAACCCCAAACAAAAGGAATCCAAAGAGGACCACTCCAAGACACGCCAATGACATCATCATTAAAATGCCAAGAGCAAAAGACAAAGAGAGGATATTAAAAGCAGCAAGAGAAAAACAGTTAGTTACCTACAAGGGAGCACCCATATGCTTGTCAGCACCCATTCTGATTTCTCAACAGAAACTATGCAGGCTAGATGGGGAATGGCAAGAAATATTCAAAATGATGAATAGCAAGAACCTACAATCAAGATTACTCTACCCAGCAAAGCTATCATTCAGAATGGAAAGTCAGATAAAGAGCTTCACAGATAAGAAAAGTTAAAGGAGTTCATCAACACCAAACCAGTATTATATGAAATGCTGAAAGGTATTCTTTAAGAAGAGGAGGAAGAAGAAAAGGGTAAAGATAAAATTTATGAACAACAAATACATATCTATCAATAAGCGAATCTAAAAATCAAGTGAATTAAAAATCAGATGAACAGAATAAACTGGTGAATATAATAGAAGCAGGGGCATAGAAAGGGAGTGGACTGCCAATTCTCAGGGGAAAAGGGGTTGAAGGGAGTGAAGGGAGAGACTGGACAAAAATCATATACTCAAGGATGAGGACAAGGTAGGGGGAGGTAAAGGCAGAAGGAGAGGTGGGAGCTGAGTGGAAGGGAGCTATGGGAGGGGGAAAGGAACAATTGTAATAATCTGAACATTAAAGATTTATTAAATACAAAAAGAAAGAAAGATGAAAAAAGGAAGGAAGGAAGAAAAGAAAGAAAGGAATGAAGGAAGGAAGGAAGGAAGGAAGGAAGGAAAGAAGGAAGGAAGGAAAAGTGTATTATCAGTGAGCATCAATTATAATGAGGTATTTTTAGTGAGACTTGATAATGTTGAAACCAGGGAACTGTGGCCTCTGAGCTGAGATCCTAGCAGTTGCATTTTGTTAACCAGAGTCAGGGAGCTAAGCTGATTTTCAGTCTTGATTGACAGAACCCTTTCAGCATAAACCCTGGAAAACTATTAAGAGGACAGAATCCCATTGAGGCACTCTGCCTATAATAGTTTTAATGCAGAAATGCATTTGATCAGCAGCATGCTGAGCTCAGATCATTTCCAGAATGAATAGCAATGTGGTTCCAGTGTCATTTACCACGACCAATTATGTTACATCCTGACAATATTTAAAACAAGTGGATTAAGAAAAAGGCACTCTCAATACCAGAATTTTCAGTGGATCCCATTTCACTTCTCTTTTATTACAAGAATAAGCTGAAGAAGATGAAGGAAAGAAAGAAAAAATACTTTTAGGGTCAAGAGGTTGAGAAAAATCATAAAAAACTTAATACAATTGCAATTCAGTGGCCCACCCTTTCTTTAGTTATCTTTTCTATTGCTGCAAATCTTTCCCTATATGGAAGAATCGAAGTCTTTTTTTAAGCACCAGATTCACTTTCCCAAATCAGAATATACTTCTCAGCCCTCCTCACTTCTGAACCTCCACAAAAAGCACTGATTCTAATAAGAAAAAGTCCCTATGACCTAAGACATCAGCCATAAAGCCATTGAGGGTTCTACTCCAATAGCAATATTGGATAATCTATGGACCAACAGAAAGATGTCACTTAGATAATTTGCATATTAAACAGATGAAGCAGCCATTGCTATCTTCTGAATTAACCAGCCACAAATTTCAATGGGATGGTACTCTTGAAATATCTGCCCAGCAAATCAAATATCAAATTCTTTTCTGTTTTTCTAAATAGCTTTATTCAGTTATCTATATAACAAAAGCCTAAGCGACCTTTAGGCAGAACAACCAGAGCAACCGGTTGCTATGATGTGCACTGACCACCAGGGGGCAGACGCTCAATGCAGAAGCTGCCCCCTGCTGGTCAGTGCACTCTCACAGGGGAAGCACTACTCAGCCAGAAGCTGGACTCACAACTGGTGAGAGTGTCAGCGCTAAGGAGCAGCAAGTTGAGCGGTAAGGAGCAACAAGCAGGTGGGTGATAAGGAGCGAGGGGTCCCAAACTGCAAGAGGAATGTCTACCTGCTGAGGCCCGGTCCCCTCAAGTCCCAGACTGTGAGAGGGCACAGGCCTAGCTGAGGAACCCTACCCCCAGTGCATGAATTTCTAGTTAAAATATAAAAGTAATGCATGTTCACTATAAAAGAATCAGAAAAATAGAACAAAGCAATGGAAAATAAGGGTATCACCCACAGTATAAGCACTGTTGATATTCTGGCATTGCCCATACATATTTAGAAACAAAGATGTTACCAGATAACATACACTGTAATGTAATCTGCTTTTTGTAGATTACATTATGGTGTGAACATTTTTCTGTGTCAATAAATATGGATCTACATCACTATTCAAAGCTTTGAATATTATTGTATCACTAGAGGCCTGAAGCAGGAAATTCATGCAATAGTAGGTCTTCAGAGCCGTGGCAGCTGCCTTGATCTTCCCTCACAGCCTCAGGAGGCTGACTGGATCCCATGGCTACAGCCCTGGCTTCATCCCGGAAGGATGTCTGGTCTAATTAGCATATTATGCTTATATTATTATAGATCATTATTTGACCTAATTCTCTTCTGGTGAACATTTAGACTTTCCTCCTTTTATTCCTCTTTTAAATAATATTGCAATAGCATCCCTCTATATCAGTGGTTCTCAACCTTTTTTAATGCTGTGACCTTTTAATACAGTTCCTCATGTTGTGGTGACCCCAAATCTTAAAATTATTTTCGTTGCTACTTCATAACTGTAATTTTGCTACTGTTAATGAATCATAATGTAAATATCTGTTTTCTGATGGTCTTAGGCAACCTTGCTAGCAGTTTTCAACCTGTGGGTCTCGACCCACAAGTTGAGAACCGCTGCTGTAGAGCCTAAGACCATCAGAAAACAGATATTTACATTATGATTCATTAACAGTAGCAAAATTACAGTTATGAAGTAGCAACAAAAATAATTTTAAGATTTGGGGTCACCACAACATGAGGAACTGTATTAAAAGGTCACAGCATTAAAAAATGTTGAGAACCACTGCTCTATATCAATGATCTTCAAACTCTAATGTGACCAAGAATCACCTGGGTTATTTTAAATATATGAATGCATGGGCCCCACATCTAGAGATTCTGCTTCAATTAGACCCAGCCACCTGAGTTTTACCAAGGACTCCAGGTGATATCGATGTTGGTAGTCCTCGAACCACATTGTGAGGAAATACATCTTTGCAAACTTGTCTGGTACTTTTCTTAGGATGAAGTTCTAGAGGTGAGGTCGTTATTGTGGCAAAGGCTAAAATAACATGCAGTGTTTTAACCATCTACCTCATTTGTAGTTTCCATAATGATTTAAAAAAAAGTTTGGGTAATGAAGGTAGAATGTGCTGTAAGTCAGGAGGTATGCTTCAGGGTGTTTGTCCAAGAGCCCTCAGAATCAGTCCTGCAGGTGTCTATGGGATACATAAATCCTCTTCAAGCAGCCCCTTGGTTTTCCCACTGGAGCCTGGCAATGAGAAGAGTTGAGAAGGAACAGGATGATGACACAAGGTTACAATGGGTTCTACATCTTGGCTGGAGAACTTGGTTCCTGAAAGGAGAGGGTGCCTGCCACTGCTATTTACCAAGGAGATTGCTGCCAACAGGGGTCACCAAACAAGATAGCTCCACCCCCAAACTCTACTTATGCAAAATTCACATTCCTATCCCAGGTTTTCCAGGTGTTTGAGAGATGAGAGCTGGAAAGTGCAGATATTTATTTATCTCCAGGATATGAGCATGTTTAAGAGTATGCACACTCAGAGGAACAGAGGCAGGCACAGCTTCCCCTGCTCAGAGTCTCCAAACTCTAGAAGGAGATTTCCAGCTATAAGCTTCACATAAAGGACAATGTTGCCTAAGGTGACAAAATATGGAAATTAAACCAGTAGACATCCAATTTGAATCATGTAAAGAAGAAATGCTGTCTTCCAGTTTGCGGGGATAAATGTTATTGAAGTATGATATACATATAGGAAAGTGTTCCAATTATAAGTTTACAAGCTTGACACATTTTCACAAAGTGAACACACTGGCTAAACCAGCATCCAGATTTAAAAATAAATAAATAAATAGAGGAATACCTCTAGCCCAGACATCCTGGGGTGCCTGCTCGCAGTCTATTCTCCCCAAAGTTATCCACCACCCTGATTTTGAACAGTTTTCATTGGTTTGACTTGTTTTTGAGCTTTATATCAATGGAATCATATAATGTATGTACTCTGTCAGAATCACTTTTGGCTAGATTTTATAGATATAGTTAATCATTTCATGTCATGTGTAGACATGTCCCAATATTGAAGAGCAGATATCCTCCAAAAATAAATTTTAAAGTACATATTTCACATAAATCATGTTTATTTGTGTCATCAAAATTAGGTGGCTTTTTCTAAGTTAAGTCCATTGAATCTCTGGGGCCCTTGTGCCTGTCCATAGTAAGTAATAAGGACTCTAACAGGCTACTTCCAGTGTGTATTACAGACAACTTGAGAGGCGATATATATGCAGTGGGGAAAGAATTAGCTTTGCAACCATACAGAACTAAGTTCAAATAGAATCATCTCCACTTACCAGACATACTCTACATTATCTCTCTGGGGCTCAGTTACCTCTGCAGCTATAAAACAGGGGTGATATCTCTTTGGATAGTTGTGAAAATTAAGTAGGCTTACCCATGTAAAGCACTTGGCATATAATAGGCGCTCAAAAAAACGTCCATTCTCTTTTTCCCTTCAGAGACCAAACCTTTATTACCCATCAAATTCAGCCTGTTGTATACACACAACCTAAATAAATACATTTTCTTTTTCTTGTTTGTTTGTACATAAGTATATTTTCAGTGGTAGCTAATTGAACCACTAACTAGGAAGTATAAAATTAATTGGAAACCAGCTTTATGATCCAAGGGAATTTACAATGGTTGATGTCATCTTTTTCAGAACTGAGAAATGTCATTGCTCATTCTTTAGAGCCCGGGATGGCTTCATGTCCCTCACATTTCCCACCATGCTGGCTTAGCTGTTTATTTATTAATGATTTCTCTCATAAAATCATTGTTATCTCAGCTTCCTCTGATGGCCTAGGAGCACAGAAAATCATCATGTTCCAACAAGACTACAAAGCATTCAAATGCCTGTGCTTCCTGAGACATTATCATTTTATTAATGGTCATTATGCCAATCCAGTTATAATGGCCTTTTCAGTCAGACACATGCACGATCATGTAACAATTGGGTGATTTCTGCATTCTCACCCGTATACGCACGAAAATTTCTGACAGATTGCTAATGAGCTGATGTTGGAATTACAGAGTAGTCTGTTATTATTTGTCCATTCACAGTTTCCTCACCAGCCCATCTGTGCTTGGAACAGCGCCACTGCAGAGCATGCAGGCTGGGACAGTTTCTCCATTTACACCTTTTGCCTTCAGAGGCCTTTGGAAAAGCCCGTCCCTAATTAAAGATTTTAGCAAACATATTGCCAGCCTTCTAACACTGTTAGGAAACTGCTCTTGTTTGTTAGAAAAGGTGCTGTTTGTCAGTTTGTAGATTTAGATATTTAATATGTGTTTCTGTAGCCCTGCATAATATTTGTGTTTTTAGAATAATTTAATTAGCATGTTATGCATGTATGTACCTGCAAGCTCAATAAATACACAAGGCACATGCGCTATCAAAACCTCGTATAATTATTCAGAGTTACAAGGATGAATAAACATGGTGTATTTTTGTGGACACACAGACTTCTCTACAGAACAAGGTAGAATCGAATACTCTGAAAGGTGGGAACTGTTAAAACAAAATAATCAGTTTGCGATCCAGGCTCAGATAATTTGGGGCCAGGGCAAAGTACATTTTACCTGATATATTTGTATAATTAAGGTACATTGGGAAAGACTCTGATTTCCTTGGTAGAATATGCCTAGTTGAGTGGACAGATATCTGTTCACTCGTACTAACAGCTTAACTATTAGAATGGAGGTTCTCAAGCACTGTAGGTGTGGTTGGGGCTGGGTGGGAAAGGTGTCAAATGGGGAGCTTTGGAATATTCTCTCCCACCATCAAATTTAGACAGTCTCCCAATATACCTAGCTGAGAATTGCTGTTTTAGAGCTCTGAGGGAACAATAGAGATACCAGAACTAAGAGCTTTCAGCCCCAGGAAGACTCATATCATTCATCTTGGAAATGGGTTCATTTTCACTCTCCCTCAGGTTGTCGTGCAGAGGAGTGGCCCCTCTGGTAATAAGCTGTGTAAGGTTTTCCAGACCAAAGTCACCTCCTTAGAGACAACAGAGGAGCCTGGGGCCTTCACCAGCAAGGCCAGAATAATACCTCCTAGGGGTCCAGCACCTTGGGGATCAGAAGGTAACTCTGTAGGCTGCTTTGGAGTCATTTCCACCAGGGCACTGTCACACCGAGGAACTATGAGATTCAGCTGGTGTGGAAGCTTTGTGACCACTTATCACTCTGATATTTTATAATGTAGATTTTAATTTAATCTTTGAATTAAATGCAAGACTGAGGAAGGTACCACAAAGCATAAGGCAAGGTCTGTGTTCAGAAAGAATTTGCACACTAGAGAGCTGATATCCTATCTAATAAAAGAGCAATATGCAAATTGACTATACCACCACTACATCCAACAGCCATGCCCACCAGCCACGCCCACCAGCCAATCAAAGTGAGTATGCAAATTAACCCAACCAGGATGGCTACAACCACAGAGAGAGCAGGAGGGAAGCTTGGGTTGCCCCTGGCGATGGAAGAAGCCAAGCTTTCCGCATACCCTAGCCATCCAGGCCTCTGCTTAAAGCAACAAAGTTTCAATGGCTGTGGAAGCAGAAGGCTTGGCTCCACCCCGGTTGCAAAGTTTCAATTGTAGAAGACAAATAAATCCCAGATACCAGTGCCTCTGCTTGGGTCGCTGAGGGGTGTAGCTGTGCTGCAAAACAGCACAGGCCACTTCATGCCCCACGGGAACACCCACTCTGATCCAGGACACCCTTCAGGGCAAACCAGCAGGGCCCCACCTGTGCACCAGGACTCTATCCTATCTAATAAAACAGTAATATGCAGCCGAGACCAGTTTGGCTCAGTGGATAGAACATCGGCCTGGGGACTGAAGGGTCTCAGGTTCAATTCCGGTCAAGGGCATGTACATTGGTTGCAGGCACATCCCCAGTGGAGGGCGTGCAGAAGGCAGCTGATCAATGTCTCTCTCTCATTGATGTTTCTGGCTTTCTATCCCTTTCCCTTCCTCTCTGTGAAAAATCAATAAGATATATTTTAAAAAAAAAAGAGGAATATGCAGATTGACCATCATTCCAACACACAAGATGACTGCCCCCATGTGGTCAAAAGATCTTGAGCCCATGTGGTCACAAGATGGCCAGCAGGAGAGGGCAGTTGGCAGGGACCAGGCCTGCAGGGGAGGGCAGTGAGGGGTGACCAGGCCCACAGGGGAGGGCAGTTAGGGGCAAACAGGCTGGCAGGGGAGCTGTTAGGCATCAATCAGGCTGGCAGAGGAGTGGTTAAGGGCTGATCAGGCTGGCAGACAGAAGTGGTTAGGGGCAATCAGGAAGGTAGGCAGGTGAGCAGTTGGGAGCCAGCAGTCCTGGATTGTGAGAGGGATGTCCGAATGCCCGTTTAGGCCCGATCCAAGTAGGATTGGACCTAAACGGGCATTCGGACATCCCTCAAGGGGTCCCAGATTGGAGAGAGAGCAGTCTGGGCTGAAGGACACCCCACCTCATACACAAATTTTGTGCACTGGGTTTCTAGTACATACATAAAAACAAAATGCCCTTCCTAATACCACAGATAAGCCAATGATAAGAGCCAGATGATTGGCATAGATGCAGGGGCATTCAGGAGCAATAAACATCGCCTTTAGAAAGGATGACTTAAAGGATGTGTAGGAATCAGTGCTTAAGAGAGAGGACTGTAGACTATGAGCTAGGGAGATAATGGGAAAGGAGTATTTGGGGGATTTTGAATTGGCCATTTGGAGTAGAGCAGAAGTTTGTGACAGGATACTGGGGAAGCAAGGTTTCAAGGGCTACTCTGTCAGGGCTAAGAATTTGTACGTCACTTTTTTATTAAGATAGCTAATTAATTTATTTACTATACCCTTTTATTTGTTTATTTTTAAATACATTTTTACTTATTTCAAAAAGGAAGGGAGAGGGAGAAAGAGAGATAGAAACATCAATGATGAGAGAAAATCATTGATCGGCTGCCTTCTGCATGCCCCATTCTGGGGATTGAGCCCGAAACCTGAGCATGTGTCCTGACCAGGAATCAAACCATGACCTCCTGGTTCATAGGTCAACACTCAACCACTGAACCATGCCCACTGGACTACTATCCCCTTTTAAGTAGACTTTATCTTTATAGTTGCTTTAAGTTCACAGCAAAGTTTAGCAGAAAGTACAGAGGGTTCCCATATACTCCCTCTGCCCACAACTGCACAGCCTCCCCCACTATAAACATCTTCCACTAGAGTGGTACATTTATCACAATTGATAAAAATACTACATTAGAATTTCAACTGATGAACCTACATTGACACATTAATGTCAACCAATCCATGGTTTACATTAGAATTCAACCTCAGTATTGTACATTACACAGGCTTTGACAAATGCATAATGACTTATATCCATAATTATCTATATATATAAAAGGCTAATATGCAAAGTGTCCCCTCAAGTGTTCAAACAGGAGACCAGGAGTTCAATCACTCGTTATGACATGCACTGACCACTTGGGGGCGACATGAAATGAAGGAAGGCCCTGATCGGCCCTGATCACCTGCCAGGCCTAGGGACCCTACAAATTTCATGCACCAGGCCTCTAGTGGCAATATAAAAACCCTCTGTTTCACCTACTCACCCCTCCCTTCCCTCTAACTCTTGGCAATTACTGGGTTTTTTTTAATTTACTTCAAAGTTTTTTCCTTTTCCATATGGTTGGAATCATATAGCATAAAGTCAAATTGGCCTCTTTCATTTAGTAATATCAGCCTACTATAATATTTCAGACTATTTACGATAATTCTGTGCCTTTTCATTGCTTGGTTAGTCATTTCTTTTTAATGCTGATAATAGTCCATTGTCTGGACATAGCAATTTACTTATCCATTAACCTACTGAAGGATATCTTGGTTGCTTTCAAGTTTGGATAATTATGAATAAAGCTGCTGTAAACACCATGAGCAGGCTTTGCATGAACATAGTTTTCAAAATACCAACAAGTGTATTTGTTAGATTGAATGGTAATAGTAGGCTTAGTTTTATGAGAAACTGACAAATTATTTTCCAACTGGCTGTACTATTTTGTATTCCACCATCAATGAATGAGAGCTCTTCATGCTCCACATCCTTGCCAGCAGAAAGTACTATCAATATTTGGCCATTCTAATAGGCATGTAATGGTATATAATTGTTTTAATTTGCATTTCTCCAATGATATATAATATGGAGCATCTTTTCATATATTTATCTGTCAACTGTATATCTTCTTTGGTGAGGTGTCTATTAAAGTTGTTGGTCCACTTTAAATTGGGTTGTCTTTTATTGTTAAATTTTATTAGTTTTTTAATATATTTTAGATAACATTCCTTTTTCAGATATGTCTATTGCAAATGTTTTCTCCCAGTATTAACTTTGTTCTCTCATTCTCTTGACATTGATTTTCTTTTGTATGTGTTTTTTTAAATATATTTTTATTGATTTCAGAGAGGAAGGGAGAGAAAGAGAGAGATAGAAACATCAATAATGAGAGAGAATCATCGATTGGCTGCCTCCCAACCCCCTCCATTTGGGATCAGAACCAAAACCTGTCATGTGCCCTGAGCAGGAATCAAACCGTGAACTCCTGGTTCATAGCCACACCAGCAGGGCTGATATTGACTTTCGATTCCTGATCTGGGCACATGCTTAGGGTTATGGGCTCGATCCTCTGTGGAGGGCATGCAGGAGGCAGCTGATCAATGATGTTTCTTTCTTAGAGCAAAAGTTTTTTGTTTATTTTTTATTTCAATGAAATCTAGCTTATCAATTACTTATTTTGTATATATGTCTTAGGTATTGTATCTGAAAAGTCATCACCAAATCCAAGATCTAGATTTTCTCCTAGGTTATCATCTAGGCATTTTGTAGTTTTGAGTTTTACATTTAGATCTATGATCAATTTGTAGTTAATTTTTATCACAAGGATAAGGTCTGTGTCTAGATTCGGGTGTTTTTGTTTTGCATGTGAATGAAAGCACAGTTGTTCTATCCCCATTTGTTGGAAGGCTATCTTTTCTGTATTGATTAGCGTTTATTCCTTTGTCAAGGATTAATATGTTGTTTGGATCTATTTCTGGACTTTCTATTCTGTTCCACTAACTTATTTGTCTATTTTTTCACTGATACTATCCTGTCCTATTTTCTATAGTTTTATCGTAAGTCTTAAAGCTGGGTAGTACCAGTCCTCCAACTTTGTTCTCCTCCTTTAATATTATGATGGCTATTCTGGGTCTTTTGTCTCTCCTTATAAACTTTAGAATCATTTTATCAATGTTCACAAAACTACTTGCTAGAATTTTTATTTGCTTTGTGTTGAATCTATAGGTCAAGATGAAAAAAAAAACTGACATCTTGACAACATTAAATCTTTCCTATCCATGAACATGAAATAGCTGTATATTATTGAGTTGATATCTTCCTTCATAGTTTTTTTAGTGTTCCTCATATAAATCTTATACATATTTTGTTAGATTTATACTAAGTATTTCATTCCATTTTGGGGGGGTTGCTGATGGAAATAATATTGTATTTTTAATTTCAAGTTTTATTTGTTCATTGCTGGTATAAAGGAAACTGATTAATCCTGTAACCCATGGTTGAGCTCAGCCTCAAGGGGTAGGGAAATGGATTCTACTTTTTTTTTTAAAAAAAAAAAACCACACTATTTTTATTTATTTCAGAGAGGAAGGAAGAGGGAGAGAGAGATAGAAACATCAAAGATGAGAGAGAATCATTTATCGACTGCCTCCTGCATGCCTCCAACTGGGGATTGAGCCAGCGGAATCAAACCTGGGAACCTTCAGTTCACAGGCCAACGCTCTATCCACTGAGCAAAACTGGCTAGGACTGGATTTCACTTCTTGATAAGAGAACTGCAAGTTCACATGGAAAAGGACAAGGATACTGGAAAGGGTGAAGAATCTGGCCATAAATGCAATGTTTACAACACCTGGATTCAAATCTCTGCTCTTTAGCATTAAATAAAGTGACCCAGGCACAACACTTAGCATAGTGCCCTGTCTACATACATAAATAAATATGAAGGCACTATGTTGCCAGCATCATGGTGTCAGAAAGATGAGTTGGGATACATATGGTCTTTTGGGATTGTGGGCCTGTACTAGATTGATGTTGATGAAAGTTGAAAGACTCTGCCATATTTGGGAGGAACAAAAAAGAATGAATCTTTAGGAATAGGTGTTTATAGAACTGAGTAACTAGGACAATGGTGATGCCATTGACAGAAGCAGGAGAATCAGGAAGGTTGCTGGCTTGGGGACAGATGCCTAGATGTCCATTTCACTGGATCTCCTGTCTAGTTTCTGGGAGTTTTATGGAAGGGATGTAGAGGCAGAGTTTTCAATGACTTTGGCACAAAACACAATATTTAATGATCAACCAAACCAGAGTTTTCATTTGGAAAACCTGCTATTGCTTACTATTTCTTCTACATTAAGGATGATCACTCTGAAGAAAACTTAGAAGAAGATTCCCCCATAGCTTAATTTCCCAGAAGGACATTCATTCAGGATTCTGTGGCACACTTGACCACAGTCCCAGAGGAGAAGTGATTGTCTTTACATTCACAATACAACCTGGGTTTCAAGGTGCCAGAGGTCAGGGTGATGGGGGTGTTTTTATGCAATCTCGTGGCTCTAGTTTTTATAACAACTTTTAATCTAACCAGTGTTCACTTGCACTAGAATAATTCAAGTGCTAACTCCAAGGAAGACGCTCAGAGCCTATTAGCTTAACCAATTGCCAGCCAAACAAAACAACAAATTTCCCATGTAGAATGATTTAGTGCAGCACAACGAGGATAAATAATGAAGGCATTTGTTTATGCCTACTTACAACATTCCTCGTAGGCAAAAAGGGGATGAAACATTATTCTAAGCCCGAGAAGGCAGCCGGTGCAGGCTCATCAAAAATATGCATTTTCTTTTGTAGTCAAAGAGTGTGAGTTTGCTCTGCTTCACCTCTGGCCTGAGTTCCTCTGATACCCATGTAATTTAAATGAGAAAGTCATTCTAGGGAGCTGTCACATTTCAAAGAGGTGACCTGTTTTGGATCTTGAAAGGATCCTTAGTGTTTGGGCTCACTCATGGGTGAGGTGGTGTCTTAGAGTTCTTGCAATGTCATCCAGAGAAACAGACCTTAGAAAGTCTAAATAGAAGTTGTTTACCTTGTCCTCTTTGCTTGTTGTGCAAATGGGCCTCAGTTTTGAAGAGGAAACAAGCACATTTCAAGCTCAGTCTACGTCAAAATACACCACTGCTCTGCTGCCAGCTAAACCCTGACAAAAATTTTTAAAATCAAGTTTTTATTCATTCCTAGAGTTGCCTGACTTCCACCATGAACTTTGTGGCTAAACTATCCATAGCATCCTCCAATTTACTCCAAACTAGTTGGGTTCCACTTCAGAGGACAACTTGGTTGAGATACTTGACTCCTTGTTCTTTCTCCTAGAAACTAGTTCCTCTGAGTCCCCCTACAGTGGCCCCAGAAAGGAACTTCTGGTCCTCCTGGGAACAGATTCTCTCAGGCAAGCATGCTGTTCAGAGTGCCTTATTTCAAGCTGCAACCAGATGTGGATTTCTAAACCATCCTAAACTTTATACAGCTGTACCCTGTCCTAGAACCTACTTTCTTAAATATATTTTATTGATGTTTCACAGAGAGGAAGGGAAAGGGATAGAAAGCCAGAAACATCGATAAGAGAGAGGAACATCGATCAGTCGCCTCCTGCACGCCCCCTACTGGGAATGTGTCTGCAACCAACATACATGCCCTTGCAGGAATCAAACCTGGGACCTTTCAGTTCCCAGGCCTACGCTCTATCCACTGAGCCAAACCAGTTTTGGCTAGAATCTACTTTCTTAACATTCCCTTTGGTTCATATGGGTGAGGTTTGTTTGAAAAACTCCTGCTAAAGTCATTCTCCAGACAACCCAGTTAAAGAAGATCTTTTCTCCATTTTAGAGTTCATCCTGCAATAACTGGCTACTGTTTTGATGGCACAGAAGTTCTTGTACTTTTTCAACTGCTCAACTGAAAATGCTCTCTTTCTCTTTTACTTGCCAAATTAGGCTTAAAGGGAGAGTGCCTGGTTCATGGATCCTAGGAAGGTGTTAAATATCTCTGCTTCTAGGAATCCAGCTAGAGACATTAACACCTATCTCCTGCTCAAGAGTGGGTGTTAATGTTCTCACTGCCAGGACATCTTTGATCCAGGGCCTTTCCTGTAGCTAGCGCTCAGCTAGTACCAGGGCCAAGAAGAGCAAGTCACACCAGACTGGCCTTCTGACAGAGTGAGGAGCTTCATTTGGTGAGCACTAAAACAACAACTCCACCTTTTTAATAATTTCTAAAGCACCTTGAAGAGGAAGGCAGTTCCAAAGACTGGAAAACTTTACTTCTCATTATAAATTTGGGTAGTATTCTAATTTACCAAAGCAATTTCACATAAAAATAATACAAACCTTTTACTGAAGGTTTACTTAACATACTTGGATTCCTACCACAATCCTGAGAGGCAAGTATTATTATTATCATTTTACAGATGACTTCACAGACTCAGAAAGAGTAAATAGTGGGGACTCTGCAGTCTGATCTCTGATTGGCTGTCAAATTCATGCACTGAACCACAGCTCCCTATTGGATTGCTAATCCTTACAATAACCTTGAGTGCAGAGGGCATTTTGATGGAAACAAAAAGTTGAACACTTTCTATTTGACCTCAAGTCTCACTAAGTCCTGACTAATGTACTTTCTACCGGACCACTCTGTCAATGATCACCCCAACTAACAATACTTTACCCAAGTCTTCATCATTCATTCATTCTTTCAGACAACATATATTCACTGCCATTAAAGAATTTAAAAATATTTTAGATGCAACAATAGTATTGTCATTATGGTTTTTGTCTGTGTTTTTAAAGTATCCTGCCAGCCAGTGTAGCTCAGTGGTTAAGTATCAACCCAGGAACCAAGGAGGCTGCTGGTTCGATTCCTGATCTGGGCACATACTTGGGGTTATGGGCTCGATCCTCTGTGGAGGGCATGCAGGAGGCAGCTGATCAATGATGTTTCTTCCTCATCGATATATGTATCTCTCTATACCTCTCCTTTCCTTTCTTTCTAAAAAAAAAATCAATAAAAACATATTTTTAAAAATTAAGTATCAAATAAATAAATAAGTGTTCTTATTTTTTTCAAGATATGTATTGAACAAACTATAGCTTGACTAGCCTAGGTATTTATGGGCTCTGAGGTCTTGGACATGATGCATAATAAACATCCTGCCAAATCTTGATTATTTAGAATTATCTATTACATGGTCATTAAAAATCTCAATAAACAAACCAACCAATCAAAATTTTAAATGTGCTTTTCTGTCATGCCTTAGATTAAAAAAAATATGAGGTAGGGAGAGGGATTAGGGTAGGGTTTCATACTTCTGAGGATATTTTTGATAGTTGTATACAACCTTTTAAATTAAAATTGAGTATGTGTAATTTCCAGTAAGCTAATAAAATTAATAGTCGTTTCTACAAAAGCAAACAAAACAGAAATAGTCAGAAAAACTTGCTACTTTGGGGTAAGTCACTTCTAATTATTTTTATAGTGAAAGATCCCTTTATAAAGTAGGCAGTTTGAGTTTGCCTATAGTTTCAGTTTAGAATCTTGTGTATTGAATTTCCTTCAAGTGGGGCTCACTGGAGACTCCCCAGGGACCTAGTGACATCAAAGTTCAGGTCGAGTCCAGGTTCGTGGTCTGACAAAATCAAAGAATGAGTGTCACAAACCAAGACATAAGCAGAGTTTTTATTACAGAAAAGCTCCCTGCAGCAGGGAGGGGACCTAAATGGGTTACTGCAGAAACTCACTATTGTAGGGATTTAAATTGTCCTATTCTTGCCTTCTATTGGCTCTTTTGAAGAAACACTAGCCAATCTCCTTTTGCCCTCATCTACCCACTTTTGGTTCCCGCTTTTGGGTTCAAAAGGAAGGGAAGCTCAGTGGTTGACTGGTACATTCCGCTTACTCACATCCTGGCCATCTGATTTATTTCCTTCTTATCTACCATCTTCTCTCCCACCGTCCTTACCTTAAACTGCCTGATCCCGTCTAACTCCTCACTAGTCCAACTACCTTTCCCACCTGCTATCCCAGAGACTTCTCAATAGCACTCTCAATTCTTACAGATAGATCCTGAGTATTTGAATTAAAAACCTCCTAGTCTATTCTATTTGCCCAGTGGCTTTGATATAGGCCCTGCCAGGGCTGGGTCTAGTGTCCCCTTAACTTGGAAGGAAACATCCCAGCCTACAGCAAGTGCTCACAAGACAATAAAACTATAGCACTTCACTGCAATACACTTTGCATCCTTGAGCACTCAAGGGGGTAACCTTAATGAGCACAAAATATTCATCTCTAATAAGAACATGCTGTCATAATCACCCTACATGTGATAAATATCCTAGAGGTTTTCTCTTTGTTAGGTTAATGCTTTTCCACAAGGTAATTTAACCAATTCTCTGAAAAATAATCATGTTATCAGGCCCCAATATAGTAATATGATGTTGTTGGTTTTGTGTGTGTGTGTTTTTAATGTTTTGAATCTTGTTTTAAACAAATTTCATCCAAATAAATGCTCCCTTTTCTAGCTGGCACCAAGCTTGTGTTTTTCATTGTAATCAAGCTCCCAGTTGGCTAACTCCCCATCTAACAGTATGTCTTCTGATTTCATTTGAGCAAAATTTATCATCCACACACAAAGATAGAAAATGTGTGAATGTCTAAAGCTTATGAAAATTAAGAGGCCATGCACACTGGTCCTAAAAATAGTAGATAATTATAGACATTTCTTCCCCATACAATAATTATAGGCCTCCTGTCATCTTTTCTATTCTGTTTAAGGTCAGAGTAGTATTATACAAAATTTACAGTATATTACAAGTTAAAAACACAATAATTAGCAACTGTGCATTCCAGCACCAGTGATGAATGTTCACAGTAAAAGTTAGAAAAAAAGAGCATTATTTGTTTTATGTGGACAGTACACACTTAAATTTAATCATCAACTCCTGCTACCCAATAGGCAATATTCTCTCACTATTATAATGCTATTTGCCAAGTTCATAGTACACCCTTGGGCCTCATTCATCCTTAACGAAGAGACAAAAAGCCAAATCTCTCACCGTCATCTTAACCAGGTGCACCATATTATTTTAAATTTAATAATTCTGTTGAACATATTGAATGATAATGAGCAAGCTTAGAGAAAGTGCCAAGGATTATTTTGACCATTATGATCAATGTCTGATTCAGGAAAAAAATCTTCTCACTAGATAATGTGGGTAGTTTAGAGGTTGGCTTATTTAATGCATGGCATGGGGTTGTTTTCTGCTCTTGTTTATATCATTCACAGAGGGGAGGAAAGAGCTATAGATATTCTGCTTTAGTGGAAAAAATAGCATTTTAACAAAAAAGAGGGTTTATCCTTAGCTCTTAATTATCTGTACTAATGGGGACAAAGAGACACATATAACAAAAAGACAGAAAGGATCTATCATTTCTATTTTGCTTAAGGAAAATATCATATACCTTTACATCAGCCTTTCCCAGCTCTGTTTTGCTGTCAAAAGCAGCTTAAAAAAAGATGAGGATTTAGCAAGAATGGCTCGAGAGAAGGTTCTAGAGGCCCAAAATTGCCCATTACAAACTCACTCATGGTTGTCCGTCATTTGGTTTGCACAGCTGTTTCACGTCTCTGTTCATGACAGCTCCTTCCCCACCTGCCATGCTGGTGTCCAAGATGACCACTGCAAACAGGATTTCTCAGCTCTGGGGTTGCGCAGCCTCAAAAGCAGTTCAGTCCCAAAGACCAGCATCCCAGGAAGAACAGAGAATCAGAGCAACCATTCTGCTTTATGTAAAAAACTGATCTACCTGGCGGCCATCTTTGCCACTCCCCTGCTGTTTCTGTAGCCAAGAGAAAAATAGTATACTCAGGGATTGTGAATAAGGACTTTGGGGGTCAGACTTTCTTCATTCAAATTCCAGTGCTACTCTTCATTAGCTCTGTGAGCTCAGTTGTAACCCTTCTGTATCTCAGATTTAACATCTCTTAAATGGGAAAGCAATAGCTGTGAGCATTAAAAGAATATTACAAGTGAACTATAAATATAGCTGTTATGTGATTAAATGTTACTTGGCCACAGAGAGTTGCTATAGCAATTGAACAGACTTTAAAACTAATGTAAAATATGCCTTCTGATTAAGAGTACAAGTTTTGGGATCAGATAAGTCAAAAATACACAAATCTCTGCCTTTAGCCAGGACTTCTGCTCTGAGCTGCAGGCTGGCCCATTCAACTGTCTAGTTGACATCACCTCTGGGATAGCTTGAGCACTGCTAGCAGAGCTGAACTCATCATCTTCGACAGACCTGCTTCTCTTGCTCCCTGCCTCAATGAACAATACCACCAGAAGAGTTTATTCTGCCCATGATCTCTCTAAACCCTGACTTCTAATCCATTAACAGAGAAGACCTTTCCTGGGTTCCAGCACACACTCCTCCCTTCTCCTTTCTCTACAGTCTCCCTCTCCATTTGGTTAGCCACGTGGTTCAGGAAAGATTGACCTCAGAATTCCACTCCATCTTCCAGCCCAATAACTGGTTTGGGAATGGGCTTGAGACTTACGTTGGTCCAATCAGAGTGAGACTTGAGGCATTTGCTGGGAATGCTGACACAAAGATATACTACTCTCTTTTTCAAACAAAATATACAGGAAGAAGCATGTAGTCATCAAGCTGCTGGTCACCACCTTGGGGGCATGAGGGTAGAAACCTTATGATACAGCACATAAGGCAGAAGGTAAACAGAGTCAAACAGGAACCAGTTCCCTAGAGATTTCATTGAGTTTTGCCTGAACCAAGCCCTGCTTCCACATATTGCAATTATATAAACCAATAACTTCCCTCTGCATTTAAAGTCAGGTGTGTTTTTTTTGTTTTATTTTTTTCTGGAATCAGTTCACTATCTCTATTCCTCCACCACCACCCTGGTTCAAACTATCATTATTTCCTATTTGGACTGTTGTAGTAGCTTTCAAATATTGCAGTAGCCTGCTTCCTTAGTTGTCACCCTTCTCACTCCATTCTCCACAAGTAGTCAGCAGGTTCTTAAAAAAAAAATTCAAATGTGATTAAATCATTTTCCAGCTTCAAGTCCTTTAATGACTTCTTATAAAAATGGGAATAAAGTCCATATCCCTCATAACGCCAACTAGGCCCCACACGATTTGGTTCCTCACCTTCTTTAACATCTTAATCTTATGTCAGTCCCACTTGGTCTTTAAAAATCCTGGCATTATTATCTTTTTGCAGTTCCTTAAAGACACACCATACTCTTTTCTGCCTCAGATTTTTTGTACGTACTGCCTAGAACAACCTCTTCTTTAGCCAATGACCACTCACCCCCAAATACTCTTTTGCTTACCTCACCCTTTGGATCTCAATGCTATTCCATACAGAAGCCTCCTGTTGTCCCACCTGTCCGCAGGTATCTGTTCTTCACATCTTATTATCTCTGATTACTTATTTAACTGTTTGCTTCCCTCACATCTGCCTCCTTTAATGATATATCATTACCATCTACCTCTGGAAAAATAGCAGCTACTCAATAAATGGATTAATAGAATAATTGAGATAAGTACAAATTTGGTCTATGTCACTCTTTAGCTTTATAACCCTGGGCAAACTACTTAACGACCTTGAGCTTCTATTTCTCCATCTCCAAAAACTAGAAATGATAATACCCACTTCACTCACAAGGCTGTTTAAGGGTTAAACTAAATTTGGGCACTTAGCCCTGGCTGTGTTGCTCAGTGGATTGGAGCATCACCAAAGGTTGCAGTTTGATTCCTGGTCAGGGCAAATACCTAGGTGGTGGGTTCCGTCTCCTGTCAGGACACCTGTGGAAGTAACCAATCGCTATTTCTCTCTCACTTTGATGTTTCTCTCTCTTCTTCTTTCTTCTCTCTAAAATCAATCAATAAAAAAAAGAAACATATCCTCAGGCAAAGATTTTTTTTAAATTGGGGGCACATAGCAGGTGATTAATAAATCTCTGGTAATTAGAATATCCCAAGTCAAGGATCTCTCTAGCTCTCAAGAGGTGAAAAAGAACCCTAGAATCAGATGCTTTATAAAATAATCTAAACTTCCAATAAAACTAGAGTGAGATGATGAGTATCCACTGTGAGAGGTTCTTTGAAAAGGTTTCAAAGACAACTGTGCCATTCAATGGAGCTAGAAAAATTTGTAAGCAAAACACCAGATGAATAGGAGAAACTAAATAAATGGCAAAAATAACTGTTCTCTGAGATATCAAAATATGACTTCAAAATATTAAGGCTGAATTTCAGCCCCAGGGGACCCTTACAATTTTTAAGTCACCCAAAAATACATTATGTATTCTCCCATGTATTCAATTGTAGAGTGACCTCTTACTGCTTACTGAGATCACTGTTTTAGAAACCTACCTACATTGTCTTGTTTCATTGAATCCTCAAACTTTATAAAGGGTTCATTATTTACATTTTATACATGAGAAAACTAAGGCCTCAGTACTCTCTGACTTCGACACTAAGTCTCTTAAGAGAATTTCTCACTTGTAATTAAATTTTCTACTTCCTTGTTCATTTATCATCCTCACCAGAATGTAAATTTCTTGAGGACAGGCATCTTGTTTGTTTTGTTCCCTTTTTTAAAAGCCCAGATTAGTGCCTGCTGTATATTCATTGTTTGTTGCTCAACATTTATTTGTTGGGTAAGTGAGTGAATGGACTCTTCGAGTTGATAGAGCAAAGAGATGAGAATTTGGTATCATCTATCTATCTATCTATCTATCTATCTATCTATCTATCTATCTAAGGCTAATCTGCAAAGTGTCCCCAGGAGTTTGATTGCTCGTTATGATGTGCGCTGACCACCAGGGGGAAGCGTGAAACATGGAGGAAGACCAATGGCAGGGCGGGTCACTGAGGGAACTAGAAAAGGAGGAGGTGGGGAAATTGGGGTGGGGGAGGGGCTAACTGGCCCTTATAACCAGCCAGGCCTACCCTACCCATGCATGCTCTGGGCCTCTAGTTTGAAATAAAACAGTAAACAAGTTAAACTAAATATTCAGAAAGACATAGCTTTCTCTGTAGCCCACTTGCAAGGGACAAATATATTCTTTTGGGCACATAATATATTCTCAATTTGGAAGGGACAAATATATTCTTTTGACTTAATGATATAACATTTTATCAGCTACATAAAAAAAAATGAAATATATGTGTTCATTTGCTATTTGAGGAGCTTGGTATTTCAGTATCTGGGACCTGAAAGGGAATATGCTGACAATCCATTGAAGAGTTGGCATTCAATGTGTAAAGACCCGCTTTCCCACAAGTCCCAAATGGCTGTTTTGTTTCTGAAGAGCATGCTCTGTGGAGCTGCAGGGCCCTCATTTGTATTAGAAATGAGAACTAGTTCTTAACTCAACTTGGAAGAGACAAATATATTCTTTTGACTTAATGATATAACATTTTATCAGCTACATAAAAAATGAAATATATGTGTTCATTTGCTATTTGAGGAGCTTTTCCAACATGTATGCAGGAGCTATGTCAGCTGCTAACTGGTGATCCTTTTTTGACACCTGTTCCCAAGAGCATTGCATAGATAAACATACTCTATTTGAACAAGACCAATGACAGCAAAATTGCTTGCTTGTCTCTAAAAAGACTCTAATAATGTGCACCAAGGGAGAGGCCAATGGTCTGACAGAATTTTCCCCCCAGTGTAAACCATAAAACCCATTTCAATAGCCAGAATAAAGCAGTTGAAAGTGCATCCCTAGTTAATTATATCCAAAGAGAAATAATAAAATCAACTATTAAATTTTAGAACTTCCTCTTTAAAGTATTAAATATTTGGCAACTGCAATGCAGTTAAATTTCTCTCACAACAATGCTCTCCTTGCTTAGCTAGCCTGTAAGAACACTTATGCAAAGACTCAGTGTGCTAGAAAGAGAATGCATTTTTTCTGTGAAGAAATATTGCAAATAAGCCCTTTATTTCTGCCAGATGTCTATGATTTCTTTATTAACCAAGAATTCAATAGAAATAGTCACTTAATAAGAGGATATAACTGAATTACAAATCCTCTATAATAATTGACAGAACATGGCCAGAAAATTTGTAAAACCAAAACCAAAATATTGTTTGAATCCCATGTTTGGAGCCTTGACTGACTTGCCTCAGCAGTTTTTGAGATTCAGGTATTTTTTTGGCCTTTGATAATGTCAGTCCACACCAATGGGAAAGGGGCATGCTTTCATTGAAGCAAATGTCTATACTAAACCAGGATGAAAGAACTGGGTTCTGTAGAATCACCCAGGGAAACAGTGACTTTGGTTCCTGGCACACATTTGACTAGAGGCTAGGCATCTGCTCCCTTCCATAACCTCACTCTCAGATATAAGGAGAATTAAGCTGTCCAGTGGAAGAGAATTGAGAACATGATCATCTGAGGCTGAGGGCAA
This sequence comes from Lasiurus cinereus, assembly GCA_011751065.1. NCBI lineage: Eukaryota > Metazoa > Chordata > Mammalia > Chiroptera > Vespertilionidae > Lasiurus > Lasiurus cinereus. The sequence goes on from JAAGEH010000165.1 coordinate 1,881,243, forward strand.
TGGTTGCCAACATTCTTCTACTTCCCATGTTATTTGCTCTGCTTCAAATTCCCATTTGAAAAGCTGACTCTGTCTCTATGAATAATGTGGAGAGAGAGAGAGAGAGAGAGAGAGCTTTCCTAAAGAGGCAGGAGAATATATGGGTCACATCAAAGCCATCCTACTGGCTCCTCAGGAAACTTAGAGGAGAATGGAAAGCTTACTATTGTTTTTAAGGATAGAGGTTCTATTTGGGGGACACCTTGCTGGGCAGCTTTAGAAAATAGTTGTGTCTGTGAACTCACTGAATTGTGGACCAGGTAACAGACTGAACTTACATCAGAAGTAAGCCCACCAGGAAATATCACAGGCAAACAGCAAACAGAAGCCTCCAAGACAAGAAGAAATAGAAATGATGTTGTGTGTAGGATCCTCACAGCTACTGCGCACCTTTTCCCCACGCAGGGGGAAAGGTGCCCAGGCCTGCTGCACCCTCCCAGGCCCTAGACATGGGGTATTTCCAGAAGCAGAGAGTGAAAGTGGATGGCCCCTTGTGAGGTTTCATTCTGGGACCAGATATTTAGCTACTCAATCCAAAAAAAGACTGATAGGTATAATGATGCTCTTATTTTACAAAGAAAGTAACTGAGTTAATGCTGTACAAGTACAATTCTTGGGGAAAGGGAGAAGGAAGTGCATTTGTCCTTAAGCAGTCTCAGCCTAAATTCTCAATTAAACATTTATTAAGAACATAATAGATGCCTGGTGTGAAGATATAATAACAAATAAAACATAAGCGGTCCTGTCTCCCAGGGACATTATCATCTGGTAGAGACCTACTCATGTCCAAAACTATGTGCCCTTTAGTTGTGAAAGAGGCTATCTCAGAGCTAGATGCAGGGAAGGGCAATTAGAAGAGACTGGTACCTCAGCTTAGGAGCTCATGAAGGCTTCATTGAAGGGTCACTTAAACTGACCTTGAAAGGACATGTATAAGTTTCCTAGGTGGACACAGGTTGGGGTAGAGAGTATTTCAGGAAGAAACAGGTAAAGTATGTTGTAAAACATCTCAGATGACCATGCACCTACAAGTTCAGTATGTTTGCATTGAGCAGGGTGTGTCGTCATGTGTCTACATACATGTGGGGTTTTCTGTGAGATGCCAGATTGGAAAGGGCACAGGCTGTAGGAGTTGGATCATGAAGGGCCTTGCATTCTAAGCTACATAGTTTGAATTGGTTCCTGTGAATAACAAAAGGCCATGAAGGACTTTAAATAGATCAAAATGGACTTTAGAAGGGTCTTTAGGGAGGCAGCATGCTGACAACTGGGTGCAAGGGGCCAAACCTGGAGGCAGAGACCAGAGGGAAGCTCTTTATTCACACACTTGTATATTTATGAAGCACCAATGATGTACCAGCACCTTGAGAGAGTAGTTGAGTGATTTTGCTGGTGATGGGGTTAAGGTAAGAGAGACTTAAGAGCATGTACAGAACTTCCTTCAGGAGCCGTCGGGTGTGAGGAGTGTGGTAAGCCTGGGTGCTTTCTGTTCACTTCCTATACTCTGCTGGTATCCAGAGGCATGTTCTTCCCCCTCTGTCCTCATCCTCACCGGGTAACAAAACTTGCTCTCAGGGAAAGTCTAGCAAACCTTAAGATTTAGTGGGTTATTCCTTTCAGAAGCATCATTCTTGAAGAAGTAACGAGAAGCCGGGAGTCACAGGAAGGGAGTCCAGATAGTAAATTTCCAGGAACTGGGTGAGGAAGTCTTTCTTAATATCTCCTCCACGTGAGAGGGCACCTGCTCCACCGCTCAAGACAACCCTGGATTCCAGGCAAGTCAGGGATAACTAGTTTGATTTTGGTACCCCTCACTCCCTAGATCCAGTCTCCCAGGTCTAGACTTCCTCTTTCTTGCCCAGAGTACGTCTTCTTGCCTGAGTACTCACGCAGGCACACACAGGCACATATACATACATGATCCTAATCCTAAGAAAAAACTTTTTTTCCATCGCAAAATAAAATGTCTCTGTCCAGGAAGGACAATGCTTTACGAAGACCATCCAGCAATTTTTCACTTGCTTCACAGAAGTAGAGGCTGCTAGGTGTTTCCTGAGATGGTAGACTGCTCTTCTTGAAGTGAAAATGATCTCAGGACTTGAAGACTAGCAGGCACTGATTATTTACTTTCCATCCTCTCTGCCTCAAAACTACTTGCTATCATTTTCCTCTTTTCCCCCCACAACCACCTCTCAGATCCACCCTAGTCTAAGACCTTTCTTCACCCATGCCATAGATCCTGCCACCTATTCCTTCAGTAATTGTTTTAATTTTTTTCTGTTATTTTCTCTTTATTTTTGTTCTTTTTATTTTCCCTTTTGTTTATTTCCTCTCTCACTTTCCCTCTACTAATCCTTCCCTTCTACCTACAAACCTGTTTTGGTCAACTTCACCCTCCTTTCAAATCTAGTGTCCTCTCAGATTCCTACCAAGTCATTCTCCTTCCATTCAACAGTGTTCTGCTCCTTATCTCCCATATCCTTTGTATCCCATGCAATTTTTTCCCCACCCAACCTACCTCACCCCACCCCACCTCAGCCCTCCTGAAACTGCTGCTTTAAAGGTTGCTGCTGACTTTCCTTTTGCCAGATTCAACTAAAGTTCTAGTGGTCTCTTATAGGTGAAAATAGAATGCATTTTAAGACATATGAAATTTGCCACCTTACCATATAATTATTTGTAAAGCCTGTTTTGTTATCTACAAAATGGGCATAACAATGATCCTAACTCTATGCCACTAGATTGAAATTAGATGTATGTAAATTGACCTTGTAAATTATAAATTGCACGTCAACTGTTAGTCATTATTATTGTCATGTCTGCCCTTTCTGGCAATCGGCTCTGCTGGCCATTCACCTGCAATCTCACCAGCCTGAGCTTCCATGACACGACCCTGTACTCCCTTCCCCTTCATCCCTCCTTCTCTGTCTCCTTTGCTTCTTTTCTAACAGGCCACTGAAACTGGAACTCCAACCGAGTTTTGTCCCCCATCTTTTTCTGCATTCTCATCTTATCCTACAACTTCCTCTAACCCTTACATACATACTCTCAACTCCGGCCCAACACCTTTCTAGAAGTACTGACTCAAACTTGGATCTGGACCAACTCAAATGATAAAAATTGAATCCATTCTCTCATTTCTGAAGACTGAGAAGGTTTCTTTGCTTCCCTAGGTCTCTTGAAGATGCCATCACTTCCCCTGCTTTTGTATCTTCCAAGATTAGAGACCAAACATTATATCCTCTGGATTTCTTCTAAATTTAAGCAGTAAAATGGATAGCCCGCACTAGTGTATCAGTTACCTGTTATTGTATATTGAATGACTCCAAAACTTAAAGTTTAATTCAATAACTATTTAGTTTAATTCTGTGTATCATTCTGCTGGTCTCACCTGGACTCACACGTGCTTCTGTGACCAACTATTGGTCAGCTAGGCCGCTTGACTTCTAGGGTTAGTTGACTGTTGGCTGGGGACAGGAGGGTACTGGACAATGTCTGTTACAATCTAGTAGGCTAGCGTGGACTCATTCACAGGTCTTCCCAGAATTCTAAGAGCAGTCTGAGAGAAAGCTTTGCTATACAAACATGTTTTAAGTCTCTGTCTCTCACATGTCTCACTGGCCAAGGCAAAACAAACAGCCAAGCTCAGAGTCAGTGTTGGGAGGTTGCTACCCAAGGGTGTAGATATTAGAAAAGAAATTGTGGACATTTTGCATCAATCATAACTAGTTAACCTGTACTAGTTAACCTGTACCAAATTTGTACAAGTTTTAATTTTTCTGGCATGGACTCTCTATGAAAACCTCCTACACAGAGCACTCATCAAAAAGTTCCATGAAAGGTCTCTGATGAATGCGAATTCAGCCCATGTTTGCTCAGTCCTTTCTGAAATGTTTGCTGGAAAGTAACATCGCTTGCTAGACTTTCTAATTGGCAAGAAATACTAATTGTCACTTCCTAGTATGCTCCCATTGCTGTTATAAAAGCCTATATCCCACAAGCCACAAAGTCTCAGGGGCACATAGAGGCTTTTCATCAAAAGTAATCTTGTCTCCAAACACTAATGCTGAGCACCCAGGCTGAACCCAGCCTAAATGGGCAAAGAGCCCCAGGATTATTACAAAACCACGTCAACATGACTAGCCAAGGACCAGACCAAGCCACACCTCATAGGTAATTAATTACCCACATCTTGTTTTGTTCTGTATCCCTTGTAGGGTTACACTGTGTGAAGGATGGGGCTTGGAGGAAGAGGATGGTGAGCAAGGTTTGCCTTGCACACATGGAGAATAAAATATGGTTACTGCCGAAACTGGTTTGGCTCAGTGGATAGAGCGTCCACCTGCGGACTGAAAGGTCCCGGGTTTGATTCCGGTCAAGGGCATGTATCTTGGTTGCAGGCACATCCCCAGTAGTGGGTGTGCAAGAGGCAGCTGATGGATGTTTCTCTCTCATCAATGTTTCTAACTCTCTATCTATCCCCTTCTTCTCTGTAAAAAGTAAATAAAAAATATATTAGAAAAAAAAGAGAGAGAGAGAGAGAATCCAAGATGGCAGCATAGGTAAACACCTACACTGCTGCCTTGCACAACAATTTCAAACCTACAACTAAAAGACAGAACATCATCCAAAACCACAGGAAAGCTGGCTGAGTGGAAATTCTACAACTAGAAGGAAAGAGAGGGACTCACAGAGACCCAGAGGAGCTACAAAAAGCTGAGGTACGGAGACGCATGCGCTGAGAGAGTGGGTGCTGGAGTACCTGGCTGGCTTTCTCTGACGGGAGGGAAATGGAGACTCCCAACGGCATTGAACCCCTTATCCTATGACACTAAACCCCAGATCCAGCTGAAACTCATCTAGGGGGGGTTTGGACTGTGAAAAGGGAGAAGTGCACGGAAATTTAGGGGAGTCACAAAAGATCGGAAGTCTGGTGGTGTGCACAGCCCTGTGCGCAGGGGACAGACTGCTGATTGTGCCACTGGCTTTCACCAGTGGGCAGGAGACAGACCCTTCCAATTGTGCCATTTCTAATTCCACTAAACCCCGGTTTCGGGCGAAACCCTGGGGACCCAGACTCATATGGTCCCAGAGCGCAGGGGAACCGGAGGGGCGGCAGTCTAGAGACACTTCGAGAAAGCACCCATGCACAGGGACCGTTCCAGCGATTACCCAGTCACATGAGACTCGGGGGCCATGGAGGGTAGGGCCGACTGGAAGGCAAGGCGGTCCCTTAAGCCCTGAGACTCCACCCATCCCAAGCTCAACAGAGAGGCTTTTGCGGATTTGCAAGTCTGGTATTATAAGGCTGAATCCAACACAGAAGTTCTCCCGGCCTAGTGAAAATGCCGAGACAAGGGAAGGGATCACAAACAAAAGAAATAGAGGAAAACAAACGACTGGATATAGAGTTCAAAACCACGCTTATAAGGTTTTTCAAGAATATCCTAGAAAAGTTGGATAAAGTTAGCAAGTCCCAAGAGGAGATGAAAAAGATCCAACTAGAGATGAAAAAGGACCAACTAGAATTTAAACATACAATGACTGAAATAAAAAATATTATTCAGAGACCTAACAGCAGACAAGAGGAAGGCAAGAATCAAGTCAAAAATTTGAAATATAAAGAAGCAGAAAACACTCAACTGGAAAAGCAAGAAGAGAAAAGAATCCAAAAATGTGAAGATAATGTAAGGAGCCTCTGAGACAGTTTCAAGCGTACCAACATCAGAATTGTGGGGGTCCCAGAGGAGGAGAGAGAGCAAGATACTGAAATCCTATTTAAAGAAATAATGACTGAAAACTTCCCACTTCTGGTAAAAGAAATAGACATACAAGTCCAAGAAGCACACAGAACCCCATATAAAAGGAATCCAAAGAGGACTACACCAAGACACATCATAATTAAAATAGCAAGAGCAAAAGACAAAGAGAGAATATTAAAAGCAGCAAGAGAAAAACAGTTCATTACTTACAAGGGAGCACCCATACGTCTGTCAGCTGATTTCTCAACAGAAACAATGCAGGCCAGACGGGAGTGGCAAGAAATATTGAATGTGATGAATAGCAAGAACCTACAACCAAGAATACTCTATCCAGCAAAGCTATCATTCAGAATTGAAGGGCAGATAAAGAGCTTCACAGAGAAGAAAAAGCTAAAGGAGTTCATCAAGTCCAAACCAGTATTATATGAAATGCTGAAAGGTACTCTTTAAGAAGAGGAAGAAGAAAAAGGTAAAAGACAAAAAATTATGAACAACAAATACATATCTATCAACAGTGAACCTAAAAATTAAGTGAATTAAAAATTTGATCAACAGAATAAACTGGTGAATATAATAGAATCGGGAGCACAGAAAGGGAATGGACTGATAATTCTCAGAGGGAAAGGAGTGAGGGGTGTTCAGGGAGTGACTGGACAAAAATCATATACCTATGGATGAGGTCAATGGGAGGGAGGGAAGGGTAGAAGGAACGGTGGGAACTGGATGGAGGGGAGCTATGGAGGGGAAAAAAGAGAAACAAATGTAATATCTGAATAATAAAGATTTAATTAAAAAAAAAAAGATATGGGTCCTGACTTTAGATGTCTCATCAGTGTAATGCCATTGAGAGCTGCTGTGGGCCTTCAAAGATGAGAATGATCTTGGTAGGCCAGAGTTGCCAAGACAGGCTTTAGGGAAGATGCAGGATTTGAAATAAGTCTTGAAAGAAGAGGTGTGAGGTTTCCAAGTGGGAAAAGGGCATTTAAAAAAAAAAAAAAAAAGAGCCCTGACTGGTTTGGCTCAATGGATAGAGCATTGGTCTGCAAACTGAAAGGTTCCGGGTTCGATTCGATTCAATGCTGGTCAGGGGCATGTGCCTTGGTTGCAGGCACGTCCCCAGTGTGGGGTGGGCAGGAGGCAGTTAATCGATGTTTCTCTCTATTCCTTTCTGTAAAAAAATCAATAAAATGTATATTTAAAAAAATAATTAAAAATGAAGAAGAGTGTGGTGAAAACAATAAGGTTGGCTAACCTGGAATAAAAGGCTCCATTGGCAGGAGAAAGCAGGAGATAGACTGGATACGTAATGTGATCCATATACAGTGGCTTTGACTGCCTGCATGACAGAGGCTTAGAGTAACAAGGAATCTTCTTATGATCTTGACAAGAAGCAGAATGGGGAAGTGTTCCGTGAGGAAACTTAATTTAATGTTACTGAGTTACAGGAGAGAGAAGTGAACGGAGAGCTATTAGGAGACTACTGAAGTAATCTAAGAGTATTCCAGATCAGAAAGAGGAAGGGGCATATCCCAGAAAAATTACAGAAGTTTCAAAATGTCATATTAAGTTACATCCTAGAATTCAATTTTGGGGCAATCTATCCATTCCCTGTGGACTAACCTGCCAAAGGGCTACAAAACCCAAGCAGATGAATTCACATTCTCCAAGTAAAGAATTGGGGATAATTTTTCCTGCTTTGACTATTTGGGAGAATATTTGTAAATCTTTCCTCTGCCACATGTACAAATGTAGCCCAAAGATTATCTTGGAGTTGAGATAAAATATAACATTTTGATAATCTTATAGTCAATCAAGATATGGTACTAGGTTGTGTTCAATGCCAGCCTTATAGGTAATAATAACGAACCTTTACAAATTGTTACCTCATTCCATGTTCACAATAACCCTGTAAAATGTAGTGTCAGTACTATTTGTATTTTACAATCAAAGGAACTTAAAGAGGTTAAGAGTTTCTAAGATCACTCATTCAGAAATTTGAATTCAGGTCTTTTGACTTCAAAGCCCATGCTCTTTTTCCACCAATGAATTTTCAGTCCAACACTGCAAAGCAGGTTTGTTCTCTTTAAAGAATCAGAATTAAAGGATCAAAATTTTAGGTGTTTGTTCTCTTTAAAGGATCAGAATTTTAGGATATAGGCTGGTGAGTCTTGACATTGCCTTAATGTAACAAGTTAAGTCTTTATTTAAAAGAGAACAACTTGCGATTTTCTTCAACTAGTGGGCTAGACAGATAATAAAAATGATAGCAAAGGTTATTAAAATTTATATGGAGACCAGAACAGATTGGAATAACTACAAAGTGAATTCTTTAAGCTGCAATAGAAAGGTGATGAAAGAGCACAATATAAAAGCAAATTCTCCTTTAGCCTCAGATGCCTAAATATGCCATCAAAAGACTGCTCAATTCTCAAATGCCAGTATTTCCTGACTCCTCTAGAACCTAGTCTTAATGCAAAATATCAAAGTCAGCGGGATAGTAGGTGTCCCAAAATGTCTTAATTCAGAGAATTAGTGTTAACTGAGTCTGATTAGCTCCATTTATCTCTAATTAATTACCTTTATCTAATTAGACACTTTGTTTCCGGTAGACATGGAGTCAAGTAGACTAGATTATTAGTGTAGTCATTGTGCCTTTACAAAATCCTGAAATTAATGAAACGTGCAAAAGAATCTGCGGTTCTAATTGCACAGGTGTTGCCTTATGGCAAAGCTTTATCATCCGATTACACCAAGGGGTTATTAGTGACTTTTTATATAGAGGATGAGCCTATGAAATGTACCTTAGCAACAGCTCATTAGTTTAGGGTTGTTACTGTATTATTTATTACATTCAGCGTTCCCCATTATCTAGATTGATTCATGGACCTATATATTTTCCCTCTCCTCTGTGCAGAAAAGAAATAAAATAAAATAAACCATCATTATAAAGAATCTAGATGCAATGTGGAAAATGCAAAATGTGTTCATCAGCTACAATTTGACTCTTTAAGATAGGAAGCTCTGAAGTTAGATGAGATCAGAATCAAATTTATGAGTTTTCTATGAAAAAGGAACTAATTTAAATTACTGAGGAATATAAAATGACTCATATAATGTGATTTAAAAAATACATGTGGCTGTCCTAATGTCTTCACACAATTGAACTGGTATACTAAGGTCTGTGGAAAAAGCAAAACGTTTTGGCACTAAAATATATTTGTATGTATTTTCATTTAACATCTTTCTAAAATGGGTTGAGGAAACATCTGTATATATTATAGATGTTTTGCATTAATAAAAATCTATCTTTTATTTTACCTTTTTTTCTTAAGGATAGATTTGTTATAAGATTGGGAAACTAAGAAATTATAAAAACAAGCTTTGCTGAAAAAGCAAGATTTCAATGCCTACTTACAAAAATTAAAAGTGCTTTCTCATGGCAAGGTTAGGTGTCTGCAAAAGACTAAATATCCTAACCTTTGCATTTTCAGTATTTTTTCCTTCGTAAACATTTGAAGAAGCTCTATCTTTCACAATCATAGAGTAATTAAACAGCTAGAATTAAACCCAGCCACAATCCTATTCTTATACACAAACATATTTATTGAGGAAGCAATAATTCTTTTAAATAATTTGTCAAGATAAATATGTCAAATGAGTTTTAAAATAATTTCTCTCTCTGTTCCCCAACAAAAAATTCCTCTACTGATATGAGCTATATGTTGCTATTCACTCACTGCTGAATCTAAACTAGTAAAATGATAATGGGTCACTGCTATTCAGAGCATGACAACTAATTTGAGTGGTAATAATGAATATTTAATGATCCTCCTTTCAAGCATGAACACATAACTTTTCATGTATTCCTTGCCAAAACTATAACCATTAATCTAAAAATTATAGTTGCAACTGAAATAATAGCCAGGAATTATAGATTATAGCCACGTCAGAATATTGCATAAATATTCCATATGAATGCAAACATAAGGGCATGTAGGAAGCTCCAGTCTCCTGTTTTCATTCTCTCCAAATCCTTTCTTTGGAATGTATGGAAGTTGCATGATCAGTGGAGAAGATATCTGAATACAGATATAAAAAGGTTATTATTTCTATCAGTAAGTATAATAGCCAAGGTCATTTTCACTCTTCACTAGCTCATAATTTCTAAACAAAAATAACATGTATATAACAATATATGCCCTATAGGGGTTCTATTTTTAGAACTGCTCTATTTAAATCAAGGAAACATTGAACATAAAATGTATATGAAATGCAGGATTTTTATATCTTAAATTTCATTTTCTTAATATGTGAGTAATTTTCCCATGTCCTTCTATTAGAAATTACAAATGTGAACTTAGAGGGGCAAAGAAAGAGATCTGAAAAATACATAGAGTGCTTTAAAATGGACTCTATTCACTGCTGAAAAATACTTTTGGTCAAATTTCTAAGTTATATCATTCCTGGTATTTAGTAAAATCTGCATAATTTCATTGCAAAAAAAAACATATCTGCCTCTTTTCCTGTTGGGTTTGCTTTTCTTGTTACAGGGTACCAGTGCCACTGCAAATATGCACAAATATGGGTTCTATATTATTTTTCATTGTTACATTGTGCTTACAAAGTGCAAGGGGGAGATTAGTGACATGGAAAAGAGTAGCCAGCAAAATCTCAGTTTTTCCCAGTTAAGACCCTCTTTATCAGAAATTAAGTGTCCAATTGAATAGTGCATCAGACTGGCCCCAGCTCATCAACCCAGCTTTGCCTTTTTATGACTCCAGCTTGCAGGCCAAGGTAGCATGTTTCTGGTAACATTCTCCAACTATTTACAAATTCACTGAAGGCATTTTTTGAAAGTATATTTGTATTGATTTCAGAGAGGAAGAGAGAGGGAAAGATAGACACATCAATGATGAGAGAGAATCACTGACTGGCTGCCTCCTGCACGCCTCCTACTGGGGATCGAGTCTGCAACCCAGGCATGTTCCCTGACCAGGAATCGAACCGTCACCTCTTGGTTCATAGGTTGACACTCAACCACTGAGCCACACCAGCCCAGCTTCACTGAATGCATTTTTAATGGAGCAGTTGTGTTTGACTAAAGCCAAAGCAAAATCAAATGAGAAAAGGAATTCCAAATGTCCTTTGTAAACTACAAAGTACTTCAGAAATACAAGATGGCGGCATTCTTGGCTAACACTATATAAGGATACTAAACTCCTGATGAAGCTGCATTGGCTCTCCTCAGCCGTCTTGCTTTTGCCCCTGCACAGACATAGTACTTACCAATAAAGTCTTTGTCTCTCCTGGGTTCTTTCCCAGCCTCCCACTTGAGGTTTCTTCTGATGGAAAATTTCTGTTAAAGAATGTATACCAATTAACTGTTTTTTAGCAGGTTTATTTTGCTATGTACATCTACATAGGTACTACATATAGTATGTTAAAGAGCATATGAACAAATACTGGGAAGTTTATGTATCTTTTTGATTTGTCCTGTATTCTCTGGTCTCATTCATCACCTCCTTGTACCTGCTCACCAAACTTCCCAGAGGAGCTGCAGACCAGATTCCTTAGCATCCAGTGGCTCCGAGCAAATATCGAACAGGGTAGCAAGATGCAAAAAGTAATGAGACAGATCAGAGGCACACATCATGGGGACAATATGGGGGTGGGAAAAGGGTTTTCTCTCTTGGTGTGTGTGTGTGTGTGTGTGTGTGTGTGTGTGTGTGTGTGTGTGTTTGTATGTGTGTGTGTTTAAGGGATGGGGAAAAAACCCTTGGACAGTGAAA
>JAAGEH010000165.1:1897832-1963836 GCA_011751065.1 Lasiurus cinereus
TTTCCTTTAACTAAAAGAGCCATTTCCTTCGGCTTATTTTTTTAAAACTGAATTTCTTTCCAAGATGGCATGCTGCCTGTTTCACCCCGGCTTGTTAAGGGGCACCTGAAAAATAAATGCCATTACATACTTATGCACATTATGATCATGAGGCAGTATATGCAAATTAACACTTTATTAAGTTATCTGTTTTCAAATATCTGAGTTTAGGTTCAATATTTTCCTCTAAGATTGGAGGGCATTTTGTTTCCATAAAAACTGGTTAACAAATAATATTGTTATACATAGCTATCTAGCAGTTTATCTGTAATTAAGTACATTATCAGTGAAATAAACCCGGACTGATGAGGTTGCTTGGTGGCAGTGAGACTGTAGAGGGACAGAGACAGCATTTTGAATACAGTAATTTTAACCCTGAACAGTGTGTTTGTTTTTAAAATTTTCAATCTTTATCCCATAGTTGCTAAGACTTCCATCTCTGCTTTGGATGCAGATGTATGCCAGGTCTATGGTTTTGAAGCAGCAACAGACTATGTGCTGCAAATGACTCCAATCTAGGGTTTAGGAAACCCTTGGATACATGCAGTTCTGTGGTTCAGAGCCTCAGCCAACAGGAGCCCCAAAGGCGAGCTCTGCAGATGTCTTCCACGCTGGTGTGGACAGCAACGTTTCTGACAGAGCTTCTGTGTCAGACAGGACCCTGGAGAGAACAGAAGCCTGGAGTGGGAAACGTCCCAATTGTGGTAGCAACAGTCTTGCCATCCTAGACAGGGAAGGAGCAAACATCACAGATTTATTCCTTCTACACAAAATCAGTTTGTGAGTTTTTCACTTCCTTTCATTTTTATGAAAACACACCAAAACAGAAGCTTGATGCAAAATGGGTTCCAAAATAAAATACATAAAAATATGGAAATTCAATTATTTGAATTGAGTGCAAATCATCTTTTATACATAACACTACATAACACATGCCATAATTTCCTTGTGGCAAGCAAATTCATTGAAGACTGAGATATACAGTATATCACAACACAGCGTGGAAACCACAAGTATAACTTTCCTTTCTTTTAGTCTAAATTGCAATACTATGGTAAATCTGGTTTCAGATCAGACAGTGTTACCTACTGGTTAATGTTATATGATGTATGTCTGCCTACATGCAATCCAGCCTGTAAGACTGTGTTTTCAAGTTAAGAGGAAATTTAAAAATATATATGGTGGCAACTAGCGACTCGCCAATACTCCTCAGCCATAGATTTCAAAGAGGAGGGGAGAAAGAGAGAGATAGAAACATCAACGATGAGAGAGAATCATTGTTTGGCTGCCTCTTGAATGCCCCTACCGGGGATTGAGCCCACAACCCACGCATGTACCCTTTTTGGAATCCTGGGACCTTTCAGTCTGTAGGCTGATGCTCTATCCACTGAGCCAAACCTGCTAAGGCAAAAGGAAATTTTAAAAGAAATGTTTGAGAGTGGCTTTCCCATCTTCTTCTGGCCATAGGTCTGAGATGAGTTATTTTTCTACTGCACTATTAGTTATTTCCAAGTCTCACTTGGGCCAGAAATTAACATAAATTAGGTCTATGATGTCAACAGAGACTTTCTGCTTGGGACTGGCCTGATAACCATATTTCTCACTTTGAAACAATCACACACTCCTGCTGCAGTGAGAGCAGTAGGAATCTGGAGAGAGCAAAAAATTCTGTATGTGTGTGTGAGAGGGTAAGATATAGAGAAGTCAAAGCTTTCCCCCATTACCCCAAGGAGAAAAAAAGTCAGTAACAATACATACAGTAAAGAATAAAGAACCAGTTAACAATAACCTACTAACTGGTCCTGTTCTCAGTGTTTAGTGAGAACCACTCCTCCCCTCCTCCTTCTCAATTCTTGACTTGTAGAAATGGGCCTAAGTTACTCTGCATGTATTTTCTGGAGCTCAAAGGCTGAAGCATTCTTCAGATTCAGGTGTCCTGAAACTAATGTCAGTCCTTTGTGGGACAGGAGGCTGGTTCTCTCCTGACTTTGGAAAGAAAAGTGTCATGGACACAGACAATAGGGTGGTGAAGGCCTGGGACAGGGTGGGAGTGGTGAGAGGGGGGCGGGGGGTATTAATGGGGAAAAAAGAGGGACATATGTAATACTTTCAACAATGAAGAATTCTTTTTAAAACAGGTAAAACTGGAAAAAAGAAAAGAAAAAAAAAAGGAGTGAACTGGAGATTCTTGATCAGGCAGTTGTAACCATCCCTCTGGACAGAGTTCCTAGAGGAGATGCTTCCAAATTTCACCAAGAACTCAAGTATCTATAGAAGAGTTTCTGCATCTGAAAGGAGGGGCGGGGGACTTCTGGGTGCTGAAGGTGGAGAATACATGCATGGGTGCATATGTGGAGGTGGGACTGATTGTATCCACACACTGTAACCTATTCAGATGGGACTAGATCACAAAGAACAATCCTGGGGTTTTCTGGTGGGTCTTGGCTATGTCCAGGTGCCTTTGCAGGGCTTTGGAGTTTCACATAAAGACCCATACTTTGCTTCATCATCTGAAGTCACTCTTTTCTATGAAAGAAAATAAATCTCCAACAGAGGAGACTGATTTAAAGTATATGAACAATTCCCGTCTTCTTATAGACCTGAAGAGGATTCAGCAAGTTGCCCTTTTCCTCCTTTCTAAACACACCATCATCAATTTACTCAGGGTTCTGCAATAAGGGTGGGCAAATAGCGGGTAAAATAAAGGGAAATGAAATACAACCTTAAAACAGAAGAGAATAAGTATTATTCTACCCTCTCCTTATCCTGCTCCTTCCCTACTCTGCCTCTGAGAATAAGCCACCAGAGTCGTGGAGAACACTCCGAGTTTCTGCTCTTAAACGGCTCCTTTTCCAAGGAGGAACAAGGTCTGTTTCTGATGTAGGGCCTTAGACGCTCTCTTATTGCAACTTAATTTTGCTGGAGCTTCTTTTCAAAGATTATTTGGAATGAATTGTTTCTTTTGTTTACTATCTAACAAACGACCTCTGCTAATCTTATATTTTATCTCCCTAACATATGGAAAAGCTATTTATTCTAGCCAATCACAATAAAGTAAAGAAAACCCCATTTTATGGAAAAATATATATCACTAGTCTGTTGATCATTAAAGATATGATTACCAGTGAAAACCCTCTGAAGGTGGCACATTTATGCTTCTAGGAACAGATGGGGACACGCATTTTCCTTGCAAATACTTTTGAAATTGCTCTACTGGTAGCAGTATAAAAATGATATACAGATGCCAGGGCCGGCATGGCCAGGATGAGTGCGCCAGATTTACACAGTAAAGCCTTCACGCGCGGGCTGTCAGTTTTGATTGATCTCTACTATACCTCAGGAACTTGTTGACTAGGAAGGGAAACAGTGCAAATAATTCACTGCAGCAAGTCAGATAATTCACACAACCAATCGGTCTGCTTCACTTTCTGGCTGTGACATATGAGCCTTCCCTACAAAGATGCATCATTTTCCAGCTTGAGCAATATTCAATGTCAGGAAAGGAAAGGTATTAAAGCCACACAAAAGGAGGCAGACTAACGCAGGACCAGAAGTTGTTTTGGTAATGGAGGCCAGATCATGCTGTACTATAAGTCCTACCAGAGCATTCAGGCTCAATTGTCATTATCATATTGATTAAAAAAAAAAAAGTTCATCATAGTGCAATTTTAGGTTTAATGCCAACGGATCGGGAAAGAGCAAAGAATTATCCCACAAAAGCACAACATTCTTACCGCAGGGACGTTTCCCTGTTCCAGTTCATTGATGGAGTTGATTAAGTTTAAATGAAGCAGACACTGGATAAAAGTAAGGGTATTGACCACTGGGCACCGCGATCCGTGCTTGAAAGGACCTGATACATGCAGAAAAGCAAGATTTGCTAAATGCTCTAATCTTCAATCAAATCTTACATCAATACAGACAAAGTTTGGTAATGAGAGATTCAATGAAGCATGTGGGAGAAAGAATTAATCCTCTTGGTCTAAACTGGCTTCAACTTTGAAGCTTGCTCCGAAGGAAAGACAGTTATCTAAATGCTAAATAAGAAACTTATTGTACTTTTCATGGCATGCTAATCTTTTGTCTATTTCATCTCTATTATGTGTATGCTCCTAGATTGCAGTTGTCATGGTGATTATATCAAGCCACGCTTGGGGACCGTGGTGAGAAGCCAGGCACGGAGGTGGAAAAGACCCCCACGCAATCCACAGTACCAAATTAAGTAAATAAATAAATAAATAAATAAATAAATAAGTAGAGGGGGAAGGAGAAGTAGGCAGGCTCCAGCCGCCACTAGGGGCTCCTTCCAGCCAGGTTCTGGTCTTCCCCCATTTCAGGGCCAAAGAGGGTTGGGTTTTCCTGCCTTTCCAGGTGTGGTCCCTCAACCCAGCCAGTAGGGAGCAGTGTTTGGTAATGGTAGTGGGGAGGGGATCAAGCATCCTTCCTACCTTCCTACCTCAAACACCTTTCCCCAGAAAGGCTCCTAGCTGTTTAGTCTTTTGGCACTGTGTCCACTTCCCAGCAGCATTGTAAACAAAAGGGTGGAAAGAACCACTGAAGAGGGAAAGGAGAGACACAAGGGCTCAGACACTGGCAGTCAGCCCGCCAGACTGTGCCCTGAGGGTGGGAAGTTGAGTTGTAAGAACCTGATTGCCAGAGAGGAACGCAAACCCAAAGTAGCCCAGGCAGCCCAGGCAGCAGGTGGAAACTACAGGGTCACTGGAGACTCTGGTGACCAAAGGTGACCCTGGGCCCTTTATGTGTTTTACAAAAGTTGCCAAATTAAGACGGGATTATAACTGCTCAAGTCCTTGTCAGAGCTGAAAGGTTGGGAACCTCAAATATGCACCAGCAGTGTTGATGAAAAGCTTAAAAAGTAATAAAAGGGAGAAAAGAGCAAGGAAAGTAACATATATAACTCTTATTAAAGAGAAGAGCCATGGAGAGGTTGTGAACTTGAATCACTGTTTGAACTTTAATTTGTTCATTAACAGGATTTGCCCCTCACTGTGAATGTTATTACTTCCCTTTGCCGCTCAGCAACAACTCTGGGCATAATGAAAAAGTCTGGCAAAAAGTTAAATGCCTGGTAATTAATTCATTTAATTGAAAAAAGGAGGAAAAGAGAGGGTCCCACCGCAGGAGCTGAAATCTGAGGGGTTGGAGGCATGGAGAAGGCTGAAATCTGCATTGAGGCCCTCTCCAAGACCCAATGCCTATTACCCATGGGAGAAGGGACACTTGGTATCTGATGAGGCTCCTTCAGCAAAAATAATGCCAGCAGCATCCAGACCCCCTAGCCAATGTCACCTGCACCTGGTCCAAACCCTCTGGCCAGGGTTTCAGCCAGGAGCTACTCTGGATGATCAGTTAGGGTGGCATGGATACCAGAAATCCAAAAATAATATATATTAAGAAAATCTTTAATTGAAAAGTGGGTAGATATCTTTTGCTTTCTCCCCTTCCTTCCCTGAGAGTAGATTTCTTCTGCAATCTTCTGTTTCCAGGCTGGAGTGAAAAGGAGTGTCAGGAGCCAGATATAATCTGCATGTTTGCATCCTAATCAGCCTTATAATGTCATGCTTTCTTCCCTCCATCCCCACCCCAGCAGGTGATTTAAATAAACTCAGGAGATAAGAAATGAAATACGTATACTCCTTGCCCTTGCTCAGAAGTGACGGGATTAAACCAGCTCCCTTTGCCTCTAACCTCACAGGGCCTGCCTTTTCCTTTGTCACTTATCTCCTTCCTGTGTTCATCAACCATTGTGCACATCCCTTTGCATGTGCATGCTCCATCCAAGGGAAGCAATGCTTGGCCACAATTAACTATTATGACTCACAAGAGTTATCACCATGTTGCCCTTATAGCCAAAGGAGAACACCAACATTCAGGAAATCAGTGGTAGGGTAGTTATCCTTTCCTGCTTAGTATGTGTAAGGCCTACCATTGAACAGTAATAGACAGTTTCAATTTCCGTGTGTGTGTGTGTGTGTATGTGTGTGTGTGTGTCTTTTAACTGATTTGAAAGAGAGAGAGGAATGGGAAAAGAGGAGAGAGAGAGAGAAAGAGAGAGACTGAGTTGCTATTCTACCCATTCATGCATTCACTCCTGCATGTGCCCTGTCTGGGGATCAAACCTGCAACCTTGGTAATGCTCTAATCAACTGAATTACCCAGCCAGAGCACATTTTTAAAACTGGTATCTATATAATCAGTGTGACTTTCTTTAGAAATACTACTATGTACCATGTGTTCTCCCATTACAAAGCTACTATGAAGAGAGAGAGAGAGAGAGAAAGAGAGAGAGAGAGAGAGAGAGAGAGAGAGAGAGAGAGAGAGAGAATATAAATGAATTCCCTAGGATCCAAAATTATTTCCTAAGTTTGTGTTTTTAATTAAATCCCTTCTAAACAACAGGGAAATAACAGAATTTTCTCATCCAAATCAAAATGTCACCAAATAAAGTGATCAAAATTACCACTTTGCTGGAAACATCCTTCCTATTTAACCCAATGCCACTTGGTACTACAATCCTAACCTCAAACTCCAGAAAGCTATAAATGATCCGTGCTCGTGTCTTCCTGAAAACCAATGATAGGCACACATCCATCTGCATCAACAGGAAGGGGAAAGGAGCTATTTAAAAGTGCTATTTTAAAAGCTGGAGCAAGTTCTAGGGTTTGTTTAGCATTGAAGTGATTTCCCCCCTTTTACAGCCCCTGGATATTGAGTGAGTTCTAGTTTCCATAGCTGTGGATCTATAGAGTATAGCCGTTTTATTCTGGACAACTGACACTAAATATTAGGAGTCTATGAAAAATCAAAACAAAACAAAGTTTTCTTCACACCACACTGCTGGAGCCTAAGCTCCTTTTATGAAACTTTAAAGAGATCCACCAGCTGGTCTGTTAACCCTGCTACTATCCTAATCTAGATCCTATCATCTTCCTAATGCTTGAGTAAATTTCTTCCTACCCCCAAAACAGTCTTCAGAGTGCCTTGAGATTAACTATCATAAACCCCATTTTACTTGAAAGCTCTGATAGCATGTATCAGGTCCAGCTCCTTAAATTACATTTAAGCCTCCTCTCTACCCTGCCCATAACTGGCCATTTCCTGTTTGTTTTCCACTATTAGCCTAAACAAGGCAAGACAGCTCTTCAGGCAGACAGTTCTCCCACTGTACACTGAAAACACCATATGAATTTTTTTCATTTTATTCAACAGTTATGAGGGGCCAGGCAACATGTTAGGCATTATAAACATCTCATTTAAGTCCTTCAATTAGGTGAGATATAATTGTACCAATTTTAAGACTGTAGAAACTGAGGCCAACGTAGGCATTCAACCCAGATCCTACAGTAGAGATAGGTTTCTGATGCTTTTCTATCTGTCTCAAATGCTGGTTTACTTTCCACTCTGGCATAGTCTCACCCCTGCTGTGTCGTGTCTTCTTCTTCTTCTTCTTTTAAATATATTTTATTAATTTTTTTTTCAGAGAGGAAAGGAGAGGGAGAGTGAGTTAAAAACATTGATGAGAGAGAAACATCAATCAGCTGCCTCCTGCACACTCCCTACTGGGGATGTGCCTGCAACCAAGGTAACATGCCCTTGACTGGAATCGAACCTGGAACCCTTAAGTCTGCAGGCCGACGCTCTATCCACTGAGACAAACAGGTTATGGCTGTTGTGTTGTGTTTTCCGATCACTCCTTCTCTTTGCCATATGGACACCTTCTCCATTCCTCTATACATATCTGAATCCCACCCAGTTTGAGAATCCCAGAGAGAAATCCACAAGTCTATTTTGAAACCTTTCACCATCATCCTAGTCCTTGGCAGAATGCTAAACTCATTATCCGCAGCACAGACTTTTGATTCTCCCATTCTCTGTCATGTACGGTCATGTCAGTTTTTTTTGTTTTGTTTTTTTTTATTCAGTCCCTTCCAACTACATCATAAGTTTATTGAAGATGGGAATTTGCCTTCTATTTCTTTATATTCCTTCTCACCCTCCCAGCCTAATAATATAGCTCCCTTTGTCGAGTATACATCTCACGCACAACAATCCTTAATAGTAGATTCTGTTACTATTGTCATTTTGCAAGTGAAAAAACTGCAGTTCAGAGAGGAAAAGAAACATGCACAAACCAATCAGCGAGTAAAGTAGCAGATCTGATATTCAAACACAGGTTATCTGAATCCATTGCCCCTTTCCTTAGCCAATACATTGTAATGGCTCAAATACATTGTGCTGTACACAATGTGAATTTATGAAGTGTCACTGTGTGGAGAATTCTCAACAAACCTCCAGAAAACAGCCCTTAACCCTGACTTTGAATAAAGGTCAGTGGTTTTACCCTTTCGTAGGGTAGATTCTGACACTCAACAGAAAAAAGGATGAGCTTATACTAGGCCATAATATTCCAGGCAACCCCTCCCATTTTCCCTCCTCTCTAGGAGGTACGCCCATAGTGGGAGCAATGATGCTGTCTGTATCTGGTGTTTCTGTGAGTAGAATAGCAAATGCCCTTTCCATTGCAGCCTCTATGCCTTTTAAATACACGGAGGAAAGTAAGAGAAAATGAAAGACACACGTGTCAGTGTTTCTTAAATGGCCTTCAAAGGGGATTGGGTGGACTCCAGTCTCACTGTGTCAGCAGCAAAAATGGTTGCTGCTGTGGGAAGAATAACAATTGCAAAAAATGTTTACAGCTGACCAATCAAGCCAATATTTAGAACTCCAGCCAGTTTCTTGATCTCCTCTAAGACAGGTAAGTGGCAATGGGATTCATAAATCTCTAAGAAAAGAACTTCTGAAGTATGAGAAACAAGGCCTGGAAGTCTAACCAATTTTGTCCACATGGAGATTGTCCCTTTATTGCCACTGCTGAAGATCTGGACTTAATAATATTAAGTGAGCTAGCAGGTTTCTTTTCATCCAATAGGTCTTTAAGAATTTTTTTTTTAGCTGAAACCGGTTTGGCTCAGTGGATAGAGCGACGGCCTGGGGACTGAAAGGTCCCAGGTTCAATTCTGGTCAGGGGCATGTACCTTGGAGATGCGGGCACATCTCCATTAGGGGGCGTGTAAGAGGCAACTGATCGATCTCTCTCTCATGGATGTTTCTAACTCTCTATCCCTCTCCCTTCCTCTCTGTAAAAAATCAATAAAAAAATATTTTTAAAAAAAGAATTTTTTTTTAATCTCTTGTGGAGACATCAGAGTACTTCTTATGAATCTGAGAAAGGAGGAGTAATGACTAATCATTCACTTGTGTCTAGTATACATGCTAAAACTAGCCTATTCTCTCAAGTTCCCAAAGGGGGTTTCCATCCTCATTTTTATTTATGTCTGGACAGCTCAAAGACTATGGTTCTTATCTTCACCTATAAAATCTGTGTTGTGGCACACAAAATCCTACACACGCATAGCACTTAATAAAACAAATCATTCCTTTTACTTCATCTCAAACGAGGCTCAAAAAAGTGGGCCCATTTGGGTGTTACTATTATATACATTTTGCCTATGAGGAAAACTAAAATTTGCCTCAAGTAATACAATTAGTACATGGTGAATTTAGTCCCCTTTCCTGGTCCAGGATTCTTTCTACACATGATACTTCCCAATTCTCAGGGCAATTTCCCACCTTTTCTATATTCTGGATTCACATGTTAATTTTATAAACTAAAAACCAGGAACCTCTCTATCTGAAAGAGATGGGCTTTAAGCTATACTAATCCAACTTCTATTACAATTTGCTGGGCCAAACTAAGAATCTTCCACCCTAATCCTGAAGCTATAAACACTATTTACAAAATTTAACAGATTCAAGTTAAGAAATGTTTGGATGGTCCTTACATCTATGGAAGATGATCAGGCATGATGGCTAGGCTATCTGGTTCCAAAGAAAGGCCAGTATCACTGCCACTTGTTTTTCCACAATTACCATTATTTATTGAGGTTTGCTGGATACCTGATTCTTTCTTGTACTTGTAACAAAATTTTGGAGCTGGCCAAGACCGGTTTGGCTCAGTGGATAGAGTGTCAGACTGCGGACTGAAAGGTCCCAGGTTCGATTCCGGTCAGGGGCATGTACCTTGTTTGCGGGCACATCTCCAATAGGGGGTGTGCAGGAGGTGGCTGATCAATGTTTCTCTCTCATCCATGTTTCTGACTTTCTATCCCTCTCCCTTCCTCTCTATAAAAAATCAATAAAATATATATTTTAAAAAAATTTTTGGAGCTGTTTTGTCTACCTAATAGACAAACAGTTGCGGGTTTTTCCCTAGAAAAGATCTGGAATTGGATCTGTCCACCTTGTTCCCTGACCCTTTAGTTAGATATGTAAACCTGGTTTCTAGGGCCCAGCAGGTCCCCTTTCCTAATTTCTGGGCAACAACCACACTCATCAAAGCAGGCAGGACGTAAAGTTCCAGATTTTATAAATGGTTGATATAAGGACATTCTTTCTTTCTTTTCTGCTTCTTTTTGTTTGTTTTTTTGCCAATCCTCATCCAACTATATTTTTCCATTGATTTTTAAAGAAAGTGGAATGGAGGGAGGGAGGAGAGAGAAAGAAACATTAATGTGAGAGAGATATTTACTGGTTGTCTTCCTCACACACCCCAACCAAGGCTGGGGCTTGAACCTGCAATCCAGGTACATGCCCTTAACCAGGCATTGAACCCATGACCCTTAATGTGCAGTCTGACACTCTAACCACTGAACAACACCGGCCATGGCAAGGACATTTTTCCTCTCTCAGCTCAATCTTGATTAATCTCTATCCAGTCTAACTCTGGGGTGAAAGATAGAAACATTTTTTTTTTTTTTGCTTTGTGACTGTTGCCCTTTTTGCTAGCTGACCTTCCCTATGTAAGTGCATCAGCATTTGCAACATTCCTTTTAAGCAAGGTCTTTTCTCTTTATCTGCTGGATTTGGTCTCTCCTGATCATTATGGTCTGGATCCAGCTAATTACTAATGATCCCAACCCTCTATATTATACTAAAGGTATTAGATCTTAACTCTTAGAAATTTTCCTACTTGGCTAATTATATTCTATCTGCTTTTCTTGGTTCTCCATGTAGTCTTAGTTGGAGTTGAATTATTTCCTCAGATCTTATTATTTTTAATATATATTTTTTATTTCAGAGTAGAAGAGAGAGAGATAGAAACATCAATTATGAGAGAGAATCATTGACTGGCTGCCTCCTGCAAGCCCCCTAGTGGAATAGAGCCTACAACCCAGGCTTATGCCCTGACCTGGAATCAACCAGACCTCCTGGTTCATAGGTTAACGCTCAACCACTGAGCCATACCCATTTCCTCAGATTTTAAATCGTTTGCTGGTGGTTTCTGGGAAGCTCTTGTAAACTCTTCCCTCCAATTAATTCAACTAATTATGATTCAAAAGCCTCATGACCTACTTTTTTTCCCTTTCCTACTCTCTCTTTTCCTTGAGCGTCTTTCTATCTCCTTTCCCATAATCTATTCTTGAATATGGTAAAGAGTTCAAACTCAATTGATGAGGAATTTTATGATTCTGTATTTTGTACGTAGATAGCATATTGCTAACTTAAAGCAGTACACAGTGGTTCTATTACATACCAACTAGTAAAATGGTAAGTGTTTTATCCCACAGGTTAGACTTCATCTACAGTCTAAAGATTACTGAGATTTTTGGTAATGGCCAATGCCTTGCTCACTAAATAAAATACAGGTAAAGTCTGATTTCTTAAATGGAGTATGATTCTCTTATATTTCAAAAAAAATGTGGAGCACTAAGTCTGTAAGAACTACATAGGACAATCTTGATTTTAGCCCATGACACCTTGAATTTCTCCTACCAATCCCATATTTAGAACTTAGCTTGTAATCAGTTGCAAAAGTGAACTCTCATAAAACCCAGATTAATAAAATTCTTGACAATATAACTTTCTGACGTAATGTCTCCATACTGCACACCAATGTACTATATGTATATACGATTGTTAAATAGTAATTCATTGACCATCTAAGAATGTATAACTCCAAATGAGTACTTTTCTTAAAGCTATCCATTGGTAGCTTTATTCCAATGGTGCTGCCATCATTCAAACTATGTTTGTATAATGGCTTTAGAACCAATTTAAAAGTTACTCAAGAAAGTCATCTAATGTCTTTCCAATTGTTTTGACCCCGATTATATTACCATGCCTTGTTCACCCACCTTACTCTTCAGGGGACTGAAGGTCTTCAAAGGAAGACAGCTTACCATTACAAGGCTTTTTAACAAGATGTGTTGTGGGTTCTGAAAACAATACCCAAAGAAGAGCTCCAAAATAGGTTTGAGCAATGGCAGTAATGGAAGCATCATGCAGTAAGTGACAGCCTTCCAAGATGGCAAGTTGGACAAGGATACACTGAAATGTAAATGTAAGTCCTGTTATAGCTGTTAAAACACAGTTGTTAAAATGTGTATGTTCTGTTACAGTTGACTGTTAGTCATAGTCATATCATGATTACATAGTTTCAGCCCTACGGCACATTTCGAGGGTTAAGGATAAAATTACTCTTAACATTTTGGCTTCTCTTATACTTCACAAAATTTTACATTCTTTAGGTACATTTTACAGATTTCACACAAAATGTCTTTATTCAAGGATCTTGGCAGTGTTGTGAATGACTTTCAAGCATTATCCAAGAAAAATTAAAACTACAAATAATTGGGATAAACACATGGTATATGTTTTTCTATTTTAGTTAAAACAGTGAATTTTATCCCGGTGAATTTGTGACTAGTACTTGGGATGTGTTTTTGCTTGTCTTAATTGCAGGCAATTATTACTTCAGGTTGTATGTAGGGGAGGGCAGAGGGGGGGAGAACATGTGGTTTTGATTTTAACTAAAAATATAGTGCTTTCACTCACATAAAACCAGAGTTCAGCATACCATATAAAGAGTTAAACCTTTTTATGAAAACTTTACGTTCTAAAATAATTAAAGGAATGTCACAAATCTCTGTAGTCATGCAAGTCCTTCAAAACTTTGTTTAAAAAATTTTTAAGGGAAAACACACAGTACTGTGAATAGGGCACAGTGTGGAGAACACTTTCTGATTTCTAATCTATTTTCTTCCCTTGACTTGCTACTTGAAAGTAGCCAAACAACTTTCCATTTGTATAAATGCCACAGTTTTTAACTCTTTCATAATATTACTCCTTGAGTTTCTTGGAGCTAGAGGATATACATGTTTTAGTTACATTTTAACAACTATTTATTAAATGTCTATAGGGATCATGTTCAATGTCAAAGGACTTGTAATAAATAGATAAGGAATAAGTACTTACTAATAAATGGAGGGAAAGAAAGCCATATCAAGGGTCAACACATACAGAGAGTCCACTGTAAAACTAAGAGGATTTGGTCGATGTAAACCAAACCTATCATATAATACCAAGTTTAAAGCATTTGCTTAGATTTGGATTACTTTAGATTTCAGAATTCATTCATTAGGGCCTTGGCCATACTTTTTGAACCTCATCACTTGTTTCAAGTGATCCTTGATATAATTAGTCTTTAATACCCATGAGTAAGTAGTGGTCATCAAGACTGGAGTTTTACAGAAAATTTACCTGACTTCCATTCCTCAGATAAACTGATCCTTTTATACATTCAGCACTTGTGCTAAAAGCACATGCTCTCTCATGTAAACTGGCAGATGACTTATCTTTCACAACAGAGGTATGAACGCATCCAGCTTCCTCACTTTTTCAATTATTCCAGTTTTAGAAGATGTTTGGTCTCCTAAAGAGAACTCTCTCACTGACCTCACGGACTATTTGGCGGGGGTCACAGACCATTTCTGCTACGGTCTCCTCGGTTCACAGGAAAGAATGGGAATAAAACAAAACCCTCCTCCATCCCACGGTGGCTTTAGTTGAGTCCTGATGAATGCCTACAAAGTGATAACTGCTACTCCCTCTTTCGGCATCGTGGAAGATGTCAGCCAATCGCAAAACACTTGCTGGTGTGTGAATTAAAAGTGCTTCTTCCTGAGGGTCCCAGATGTGCCACTGCCAGACGGGGTTCGAGCAGCGGCTTCCGCCTTGTCCCTCCTCCAGGCCGCACGGGCGCGGCGCTGCCTGGCGCTCGGAAGGAGCTCGCTGTCAAGCCGCCCGCGCGGGAAGGTCGCGCCCCGGTCAGACCCGCGGTGTCGGCGCGACCGCGCGCTGGAGGCCACGGAGGTGCCAGCCGGCGGCCCGCGCGGGGGGGGGGCGTGCGGAGCCTGAGCAGGGCCTCCGCCCTCCCTCCCTCAGCCCTCCTTTCGGCAGAGAAGCATGGAGGTTCGGGGGAGGGGAGATGGGCAGGTCCCCGCGACAAAAGTAGGGAAAAATGATGTCTATTTTTTCAAACCCGAACCCCATCCAGGAACAGGCCTGTGGGGGTCTCTTCCCCAGGAGCACACGCCTTGCTGGGAAACGACGTCGAGGCGAGAGGCTGGAGGGCGCGCGGGCCCGGGGCGGGCGGAGGGGTGCGGCAGGGCCCGGGCCCACAGGCTCCCGCTCTGGGCGTCCGTTCCTCCCGGCCCCGCTCTCACTCAGGCCGCCGCCCCCCGCGGGGCCCGCCGCCCGCCCCTCCGCGCCCTCCGGGGTCGGCGGCGGGCAGGGCTGTGTGCGGGGCTGAGGCCACCGGCCTCCTGCCCACTCGCGGCGTGAGAACCCGCGCTCCCCGAGCCGCGGGCCCCAACTGCACTCAGACCCCACCGGGGCCCGGCGCCGCCACGCCTCGCCTCCCCCGCTCCCGGGGCTTCGGGAGCCGCCGCCGCCGCCGCCGCCGGGCTCGCGCCGGGAAGACCCCCGCGCGAGCTGAGACCCCGCGCGCGCGAGCACCGGCCCCCAGCAGGGCCCGCCCGGCGCCGGGGAGACTCTCACCTCAGATGCGCGGCGCTGCCACCTGCGGGAGGAGGAGGGCGGACGCGGAGAAAAGACACCGGGCCGCCCAGCCCGGACCTCGCAGCGTAGGACGCGCGGGCTCGCGCCGGGGAGCGGAGCCCCAGCAGGGCGCGCCCCCGCCGCCTCCTCGGAAGGGAGGCCTCTACCGTCCGGCCGCGGACCTGCAGCCCCCGGCGCCGCCGCCGGCCCCGCCCCTCCGGCCTGCCTCTCGCCCCGCCCCTTGCCACGGGCCCCGCCCCTTGCCACGGGCCCCGCCCCTTCCAGCCAGCCCCGCCCTCCGGCCTTCTTTTCTCCTGCTGGCTCCCTCCCCTCCTCTCTGCCCGCGGGGTGCAATCGCCTCTCCGGGAGACCAAGGCTGCGCGGGGAGGAGATCTTTCCACCAGAATGAGCTGTGATATCCTTTTGATGGCTATAATTTATTCCAAATCGTCCCTGGACTGAAACGATCAATTAGCGGCCCGAAACGCGCTGTGAAGTAAATTGTCACACTCTCTATTACAGAATGGTTATCATATATTTATAAGGTGTGTTTTCTGCATTCAGAACCAACAAGGTGTTGAGTGATCAGTCATAAACGCACTTCTTCAGAAAGAGCAGGAGAGAAGCAACAGTATTATGTGCCAGGGGAAAAAAATCCCCGTGACAGCTGTTGCCTCTCCCTCTCTCCGGCCAAGGGCGATGTTTCCAGCTCTGCAATGACTATCTTGGCCACGCGCAAGTGACCCCGCGAGCAGCAAGCAGCGTACCTGTGAACGATAGGGACACAAGTAGGACCCCCAAGAGGAGAGATTTATTGTGTAAATACAGATCAGGCATAAGGATCACTCACTGTTTTCATTCCTATCCTGGAGAATAATAACGTACTCTTTGATTCTAAGCTTCCAGCAAAATGTTTGCATTCTACACTTAATCTTGAGTTTCTTTTCTCCTTGGGTCTCAGGGTGTTGCCCTCCTCTCTCTGTTATTTAGGTGTTATGTACTGTAAGGGTTATGCCAGGGTGATATAAAGTTTACCCATAGAGAGAATTGTACATTCTGATTGGAATCTCTCCCAGATGCTTTCATCTTTCATAAATGAGATGGCAGAAAGTTCTGAGAAGGTCATAAGAAATTCTCTCAGTCTGGTAGGCTGTCTTGACTGGACCAAGCTATGGAGACATTACTGTTATCCTTATAGTTATCCTCAATGGTCATGAATATACATCCAGAACTCCTGAGTTTCCCCTAACAAACTAGCATCACATTGCCATCCAGTAGACACCTATAAATCGATTTTAGATTGCTTCTTGTTTGAATCCAGTTAATATTTCTTTTGCCTGAAAAAAATAGCTCTGGAGCCCAGCCTACTGATTACTGAATCTGAGAAAAGTTTAGCAGCTAGAGGTATACCTCTGTGGGCAAATAAAGTGATATTTGTTGAGAATGAGTCACAAGGTATGTGTGTATGTTGGGGGATGTAGGATGCAGAGTTTATACCATAGACTTTTGAGACTTACTACTCCGATGATTTCTGCACAGCAGGGCTTATATGCAAGAATGAAGAGAAAGGAAATTGGTGGAGTATTTGAGTTATAGGGGTAGGTATTGACAATGGGCCTCCCACAGCATACATGGGCACCATGTTCCTCGGAAAGCAAAGGGGTTCTGGACATTGCCTCATTGGAGTATATGCATATAGCAAAGAGCCAGAACCAGCACCTTCAAACTGTACTTTCTAACATTATTTACTTAATTTGCATTTAATAGACAATATTTATTGAGCATCTTGTACTTTAAATTATATGCATCACTTTATTTTATCCCATCAGCATTCTTATGGGGAAGGTTCTTCATTTTACCAATAAGAAAACTGAGATTTGGCGAGATTAGGTAGTTTAACAAAGGTCACACTCCCAGTGAGTGATTATTTCAAAGCCAGGTCATTCTCAATGCCTAGGCTCTTCATTCCAAAAACATAATATTTCAAAATTTAAGATTTTTCACCAAAAAAGACTTTAGTTGAGCTGATGCTATAATGAAAATGATCAATTCTAGGAAAACAAGAATAGCTGTTTTCAAAGAAAAGACACTGTAAATATTTATACCCACACCCAGGGTAGATAACCTCTTCTACCCTTCCTACATCTTATGACTTCTTTTTTAGAGTTATTACCTGCCATCTGGTGTCTAGCCAAAGACACCTTACCCAAGGTCACGGTGACTGCTAAGCTTGGAGGAAGGGGGTGGGGTAGATGCAGCAGACCTCAAAGAAAGCACAGTACCCTGGGAGGAACCTTAAGTGAGAGCCAGAGTTGGCCAGAGGCCCTTGTCCCAGGCCCCCAGCTCTGAGAATGAAATGTTGCTTCCTAATGGACTTTAAATTACCAACATCGCTAAACTCTCCCTTAATAGACTTGTAAAGATCTGCTTGCTACCTCTTTCCCCCTTCATGTAGAATTTGTAATCAAGAGCCCAGTTTTGTCATTTGGAAATACTAATTATCTAATCACA
Source organism: Lasiurus cinereus (assembly GCA_011751065.1). Classification (NCBI taxonomy): domain Eukaryota; kingdom Metazoa; phylum Chordata; class Mammalia; order Chiroptera; family Vespertilionidae; genus Lasiurus; species Lasiurus cinereus. The sequence continues at coordinate 1,915,302 of JAAGEH010000165.1, forward strand.
CCATGCTGCATAACATACTTGTCTGCCCAATTAGCTAGGACAATTATTAAAATTCAGAGGCCTAATTATGTCTCAATTTAATGCTGGCAAACTTGCATACAGAACAGTAATTAAAATCCTCTCTTTCCCTCTGCCTTTAGGGCAGGGGATGATTGGGCCCTGTCAGGGGGTGTGCTGAACTAACCAGTGAAGCGTATTGTGCAACATGACCCTGCATTGTTAAGTGTGTCAACATATTAACCTGAATTCCCTTCAGCCCCCACATAATCACATTTGGTGGAGGAATAAAGGAGCTAAAACATGAAGCATTTTATTAAAAAAACATAAATTCTTTTTAATTAATGCTATGAGAGTTCTGATGAATTTCATGCTCCTAAGTGCTAGAAGACATAAGACTGGTTCATCTAATTACTAGCAAATTTGCTCTTGTTAAAACTACCTTTTTACTCATTTAAAGAAAATTATTTTTTTGGGCATTGCAACAAGAAAAAAAAAAAGAAAGAAAGAAAAACCCTAGTAGTTGGCTTCCAGTAATAGAGTTGATTACCAGTTTTGTTTGATGATGGAATACAAATGAAATCAAACTCAAGACTGGAGGCATTTAAAAGGGGGTGAGGGGAGCCTAGAATTTAATACTTGAAGCATATTAATACAAGTAAAACATTAAAAATCATAATATTAAAACAAGTTACAAATATTTACCTTTTGAGCTCTGAAGTTTGATGTCTGAAATGAAATTAGCATGTGGAGATTAGTGACTGCACTGACACGAGGTGCTTTGGAAGTCCCTCAGCTCACAGGGGCCTGGCAGTGTATGCCTGCTCTGCTGGCTCTCAGGCCTCTACAAACTTATAATGAAAGCCTCCATATTTCAGCTTTCATTATAATGGAAAACATGATAAATTCTTTCTGTATTCACCTAAAGGAGAAAAAGTATTTAACCTAGACCAAAAATGCATTATTCCGGAGAAAGAAGGACTTCTTTCTGTTGCTCCCAAACTTCTTGCTGCCTGGATAGCTTCAAGAAATCAAGAAAACACACACTCTCTCTCTCTCTCTTTCTCTATCTCTATCTCTATCTCTATCTCTATCTCTCTCATTTGCTTGAACAGACCTCTCAATTTATCTCATTTTGAATCTCATGACAACCTGTAACATCAGAGGTAAGGCAAGCACATCTCCATTTTATTATTGTGGGGCGATTAGGAAATTTGTCCAAACTCACCACTCCATACCTCTTAATTATGTGCAGGGCAAGACTAGACCTCAGTTCCCCAGCATAGCTGTAGGCAGGTCTGCAATGGGGGACTCATTGGTTTAGTAAAATATCCAAGTTGATCTAGAAGTGCAGATAAGGCTATAAATAACAGGCAACAGGGAACAGTCTATATACCAACACTGGAGGACCTCTTGTCCTTCAGTCAATACTTATTTACAACATGTTTGGTCACATTTGTTCATATTTGGTGCCTTTGGCCCATTTACTTCCTCTTTATGTGTTTATGTTCTCCAAGATATGTACAGTTACATCTGAGGTGGAGATAGTAAGTGGAGATAGTAAAAGTGGACTTCTTTCCGCCTACTCCTCTGGGTACAGTGTGAGATAGATGATGATTTTAGGGACCATTCTGGCTGGTGCATGCCCTCTTACAGACAAAGCATTGACTATGGGATAGTCTCTACAGGAGATGGTTGGCCAGAGCCAGAACAGACCCTTAGGTACTTGTGCTATAAAAAACAGGGGTTGCTCCCCTCCTGCTCCCCCTATCCAATGCCCCCCTCTGCCCAGGCCTCCCACGGAGTATGCCCTGGGTCTTGAAAATGGCCTTGCTCTGAGTCTCTTTGGATGGCAAACTGAAGTGCAAATCTGTGTTCTGACTTGTTCCCGTGGCTGTCAGCATGTTTTCCTCTTGTCAGCAGCAATTGACTGGTCAGGCTCACCCCTGTACAGCAATTGTAACAGCTCATTGACAGACTAGTGACCCAGCTGGACCTGATAATGGAAAACTATTGATTTTTGTGGGCTCCACGAATCTACAATGAACGACCAATGTAATGTCATCAATTGTCTCAGACTCAGATAACCCAGGGGAGGAAAGTTTCAGGGATTGCTTGTATTTCCTGAACATTATGTTTCAAAATCTCAATGAATATATGTAAGAAAAAGCTCATTTCTTTGGTGTTTTCTTTAAATGAACCCTATTAGTTCATCAGGGCTTTAATACCGAGCCTTGCATACTAAATAAAGTGGGGGTTAGCATTGGCTACTAGCCAAATTTGGGCTAAAATATCATTAGAAAAGATACTCGAGGAGAGGCACTTTGGCAAGAAAATGTTTAAAATGTTTAAGCACCACCACAACAAGAAACCAACAACTTGATATTAAACCAAATTATATTAGTTCTTAAAGAGTCCTGATGTATGGAATTGTGGTAAACTATTTGACTGCTTCTGCTTGCCTGTTTTATTGTCTAATAGAAAGAAAGGTTTGAAATGAAGAGCCTTGGGTAGATGTTGGGGAAAATCATTATTATTTTGTGTTTTTAAAACATTCTTCTCCAGCCCTAGCCAGTTTTGGCTCAGCGGATAGTGCGTTGGCCTGCAAACTGAAAGGTCCCAGATTCAAATCCGGTCAAGGGCACATGCCCGGGTTGTGGGTTCAATCCCCAGTGGGGGACCTGCAGGGGTGGGGGTGGGGGAGCCGATCCATGGTTCTCTCTCACCATTGATGTTTCTATCTCTCTCTTCCTCTTCCTTCCTCTCTGAAATAAATAAAAATATATTAAAAAAATAAAACACTACTTTCTATAGTTGATCACTTTAAAACTTTCAAAATTGCACAATGTTTTCTTCAGAAACTACAACTATTTCTTCTTGAAACAAATTAACAATGGATTAGAATTAATTTTGCCCAATAGACAACAAGTCCAGAGAACTCTGAACGAGGATTCTGTGCTGAGTTATGGACAGAATGTCTGTTAATGGTCTCTGCTGAAGGGAACTTTCTTTAAAAAAAAAAGAAAAAGAAAAAAAAGAAGGAAGGTTATTGATCTTGGCTGCCAACCTGATACATTTAGTTCACAATCCACTGTAGTGAGAACATAATCATCTTATGGCCCTCATCAAATTCAGACAACCTAGAAAAGAGCTCTGAGGGCTAGAAAAATCAGAGAGCAAGAAATAACAAAGAGGGCTGGAGACAGAAGTCTCAGTGAGGAGCTGAAAGCACAGACCCCAGAGGTGCTGAGTCCGTGTGTGGCTGGGCTCCCATTCATGAGAAGCTGCAGTCCTCACACTCTGCTTTAAAGGTCCCTTTATGGCTTTTGATTTGCTTCACTCCTTGAAACTACATCTCTCATGTCATAAAAATCAAGGTTGCTAACTGTTCAGCTGCCCATTATTAAAGACACATGAGGTTGAGACCTGAACGAAAGTAAGCTAGACATTAAAAAAAATAATAATCCACTGGCATTTGGGCTTTAATAAATATAAAACACTTGGCAAAGAGAACACAGGATATGCCTGATTCTGTGACATATCTTATCACCTAGCCAAGGCATCAGCAGCTCAAGGTCAGTGGCTAGGTCTTATGTAGTTTGGGGTTCCCCAGAGTGGCTGCCACAAGGCCTTACATATCACAGACACAATACACAGTGTCCTACTGAATGAAGAAGCAAAACAAGCTACTATAAGTATAGAAAAATGAATGTAAACATTTTTCAGTCTGTAATAGATTTAAGAGAAAATTATAGAATCAATGGCTCATTTCAGTCCATGAAGAAGTTTCACTTTCTGATAAATATGTGAACAAAACAAAGTTAATGTGATTTTATAAATTAAAATTTAATCTTTTAGAACTTCCAAGATGATATCTTTTTGGGGTGTTAAATGTTGTATATATTTTATAAATAATTATGATGGGTGAAAGATGTTTTTAATTCATATCCTTACTTGACAAGGCAAGATAAAAAATGGGCAAACTCATGCATTGGTTTCAATGTTAAAAATTTCTATTTTGTGGAAACCAAAAGAATGAGTAATTCTAAATAAGCTATGAATGCACCTTACTAAAATTCAAGTCATTAGAGTCCCGTGACTGCCTGTAAGTAGAAATATTTGTGATACAGACAGTAATACTTGTGATATGTGTGACTGCACTGGACTAAGATCCAGTCATTGGAAGCTTAAGGTTTTTCTTGTGTGTTCTATCTTTATAAAGCAGTTTAAAGATTTGGATCTTTAAACCCAAATCTTCACCATAATTTTAACTTCAAGATAATCTTTTCTGACAACTTGATTCTTACCTCCAGCTCTACGCAAGGTCAGCTTTGTTGCCAGCAGCGGTTCCACAGTAATGATGCCATTTGGAGGAAAAATAATGATTTTGTTTCTTTGGCTTTTAATTTGATTTATAAAGTAAAAATTTAAATTCATACTTGTGTTTTGCTTGCTTGGTAACTTGTACGGTAGTCATAAATGTACTTAATATCTTTTCTCCAACCAATTATGAGATTTCAGTATATCTAAATAGAGGATTAATAACTCTGAGTCCAGCATCACCTCTGTTTTAACTTCTTCCTCTTTAAAATATACTAGGCTGCAAGTAAAGGTTATTTTACAAAACAGAACAGCAAAAATCTCATGGTTTCTCCATTTGTGACAACATAGTTGGACCTTGAGAGCATTATGCTAAACTAAATAAGTCGGACAAAGACAAATACTGTATGATCTCACTTATATGTGGAATCATAGAAACAGAATCATAGAAACAGAGAAAAGATTGGTGGTTGCCAGAGATGGTAATGGTGGGGAGTGGGGAGAATGGATAAAAGTGTTAAAAGGTATAAACTTCTGGTTATAAGTTCTGGGCATGCAACGTACAGCATGATGAGTGTAGTTAACATACTGTATTGTATATTTGAAAATTGCTAAGAGGGTAATCTTAAAAGTTCTTATCACAAGAAAAAATATTTTATAATTATGTGAGGTGATGGATGTCAATCTAATTTACTGTGGTAATTATTTCACAATATATACATTATATCAAATCATGTGATCATGTGTAAATCTTTAATTAATACCATGTTATGTTAACTCAGGAGGGGTTCCTCAGCCCAGCCTGCCCCTCTCACATACTTGGAACGCTCAGGGGATGTCCTACTGATGACTTAGGCCCGCTCCCCCTTGAGAGTGGACCTAAGCCACAGTCCAGCCTTCCTTTGCAGGAGGCGACCGGGTTGATCAGGGGAAAGTTCCAACCCCATCAGCCCGCTGCTACACTGCCAAAGTATTTTCAGCAACACGGAATCTTCAGCAACACGGAATCTTCAGCAACATGGAATCTAGTCCTTTCACCATGAAAAAATGACAACTTTCCTTAGGCATTTTTAAGATGTGTCTTTCATAGGATATGACATTTCTTTATTTTTCTTTTTATCCTCACCTGAGGATATATTTCCATTGATTTTTTTTCCCCTTCCCTCCAATAGAAGGCTCGGCCCCTTAGCAAGCCTAAAGCCTCCGCCCTAAAGGCTTGGGAAGGGGGACCCCTCCTTCCACCCTTCCAATTGCAGGCTTGGCCTATACAGTCTCTTCCTGCACCCCCCACACCTCCTTCCTTCTGAGAATTGTAAGTTCACTCCCTTTCTATGCCCCTGATTCTATTATATTATATTCTATTATATTCATCAGTTTATTCTGTTCATCAGATATTTTATTCACTTGATTTTTAGATATCTCTTATTGATAGATATGTATTTGTTGTCACTTTGTTGTTCATAATTTTTTATCTTTACCTTTTTCTTCTTCTTAAAGAATACCCTTCAGCATTTCACATAATGCTGGTCTGGTGGTGATAAACTCCTTTAGCTTTTTCTTATCTGTGAAGCTCTTTATCTGACCTTCAATTCTAAATGATAGCTTTGCTGGGTAGAGTAATCTTAGTTGTAGGTTCTTGATATTCATCACTTTGAATGTTTCTTGCCATTCCCGTCTAGCCTGCATAGTTTCTATTGAGAAATCAGATGACAGTCATATGGGTATTTCCTTGTAGGTAACTAACTGTTTTTCTCTTGCTGTTTTTAATATTCTCTCTTTCTCATTTGCCCTTGGCATTTTAATTATGATGTGTCTTGGTGTGGTCCTCTTTGGATTCCTTTTGTTTGGGGTTCTCTGTGCTTCCTGGACTTGTAAGTCTGTTCCTTTCACCAGGTGGAGGAAGTTTTCAGTCATTATTTCTTCAAATAGGTTTTCAGTATCTTGCTTTCTCTCTTCTTTTGGCACCCCCATAATTCTTATGTTGGTATGCTTGAAGTTGTCCCAGAGGCTCCTTACACTATCTTCATATTTTTGGATTCTTTTTGCTTTTTTGCTTTTCTGGCTGAGGTTTTTTTCTTCATCGTATTTCAAATCTTTGACTTGATTCTTGGGATCCTCCAGTCTGCTGTTGAATCTCTGTATATTATTCTATATTTCTGTCAGTGTATGTTTAATTTCTAGTTGGTCCTTTTCATATCCTTAAGGGTCTCACTAAAATTTCTTTGAGGTTTCTAGAAAATTCTTGAAAAACCTTATAACCGTGGTTTTGAACTCCATATCCAGTAGTTTGCTTTCCTCCATTTCTTTCACTTGTGACCTGTTTCTTTGTCTTCACATTTTGGTTGCTTCCCTGTGTTGAAAGAGTGGCTTTGTGTGCTAGGTGTCCTATAGGGCCCAGTGGCTCAACCTCCCTAATTACCTGAAGTGGACACTCTTGGTGCACCCCTTTGTGGGCTCAGTGAACAGCCTTGTTGTAGTTAAGCCTTGATTGCTGTTGGTATCCTTGGGAGGAATTGACCTCCAGGCCAATTGGTTGTATCAGTTGTGTCTACAATGGCAGAACTTCTGTGCAGGAGATATCCTTATGAGGCAAGACTTGCTTCAGTGGGGCTTTGGCACTTACTTAGTCTGCCCTCTGAGTGTCTCTTATTGATGTGAAGAGTTGTAATCTGGATGGCCTCACTGTGATCACTGGGAACACTGGCTCTTAGATCTCCAAGGAAGTGCAAAGTCAACCACTGCCTGAGGCCACCCAGCAGGAGCTGCAGAGAGATATTCAGATTCCTCCTCTTTGTTTGGGGTTTGGAGGTGCTCAGGTGAGGCCCAGCTGTAAAGCAATGCAAGCTGCTGTCCAGTTTTGGACCTTCTTATGGAGGCCCTGAGGCTCTCTGACCTAACTGCAGTATGTTAGGTTTTAGATTGCAAAAGCCAGGCCATTCATATGCAAAAGCTTCTATGCACAGCTTGGGTGGGATTGTAAATTGGGAGGGGCAGGGTCTCAGGAAATCATCAGGGTGGAGCAAACTGCAATGGCTGCCAGTCAGCCCTGCCCCAAAGAGGTTCCCGGGGTCTCTGTGTCCCCCGCAGCACTGTAGGAACAATGATTGCTGCAAGCACCTCTGAGAGAAAGCCTCCTTCTCATTCTGGCCTGATGCCAGACAGTCCAGTTTCTTCCCATATGAGTCTGGGTCCCCAGAGTCTTGCTCAGAACTGGAGTTCAGAAAAGTCAGGAGCTGTATCTCCCTCCTGATTGAAAAAGACAGCTGCATACTTAGTTGCCAGCTCTTTTCTGTGCACATGCCTCTGTACTTCTGCACTTCACTTCCGCATCTCTACCCTTCCTCCCAGTTTCAGTGTACTTTTCTCTTTCCTTCTAGTTATATAACTTCCATTCAGCCAGCCTTCCTGTGGTTCTGGATGATACCCGTTTTGTCTTTTAGTTGTAGTTTTGAAGTGGTTGTGTGAGGCAGCAAGATCAGGTGTTTACCTATACTTACTGCTTTTGTTGCACCCCATCAGGGTTATGTATTGTGGTTTTACTTCTGTGTATTTCAAAGTATTTCCTAATTTTCCTTATGATTTCATCTTTGACCCATGGTTTTATAAAAGTACTGGAGGCCTAATGCACAAAATTCGTGCAAGAGTAGGCCTGCCTTCCCCTAACTGCCGGCACCGGCTTCCTGCTGGCACCTGGGACCCCAACTTCCCTCAACTGGTGGCCTGGGTCTCCCTCTGCAGGGCAATCATGCAATGGCCAAGCCCCTGACCAATTGCATCGCACCCACGTTGGCTGGCCTAGCAACAGTGGATATCATAGCATGTCTGGGCTTCTTCTGCACACATTCTATTAATTACTTTTTCCCCCCTGAGCAGAAGCCATACTTTCTTGTTTCTTGAATGCCTAATAACTTTTTTTTTAAATTAGATATACTGAATGTTATAATGTGGCAAGTCTGAAATCAAATTTTCTCTCTTTCCTTAAGGTCTGTTGTTGTTTGTTTAGTGACTTTTCCGAACAAATTTTATAAAGCTGTATTCTTTGTTGTATGAGACAGTTTCTACTTATTTGGTTTAGTGGCCAGCTAATAATTGCACTGAGATTTCTTTAAATGCTAAGAGCCATAAAATATCAATCTTTGCTGAGGAACATTGTATGTATGTTGAGGCACAACTTCAGCACTCAATCAGGCAGTTTACAACTCTGCCTTAGTCTCCACTTTCTGTGTGCAGAGAGCCTCAATGTCAGCCAGAGGCTTTCTGGGGTCTTTTTGAGTATGCACACAACTCAATGCATGTGTGTGGCCTTCAGATTTCTGGAAATATGTCAAGAACTTTTCAAAGCCTTCATGGACATTGTGTTCTCTTGTAGTTTCTTCTAATCTTTTCCATTAATATATTGTTTTCCCCATCTGTTATCACCCCTAGCAATAGCAACTAAAACACTCAACTGTAAATATTTCAACAAACACCGCCTATATATCAGCTGTAGTAGATAAACAATTCTGAGTCAGGTTACAGAGATAGAAGCTTCTATTTGTTCTTCCATAAAGTTACCTGACAGTTCCAATAATGACAATTCTTTGCAAAAGGAGACTGTCCTGCTTCCTGAAGTTCCTGAAATGTGGGCTGTTATTGTCAAAGCTACTGCTGAGCTGAGGAAGGAGGAGGAGACTAGAATATATTTAAGTATTACCAAGCTCACTGTTATTACTTTGATTCAGCTGTTTTTCTTGAATAGTCCCTCTCCAAGTTGCTGCCAGTCTTTGGTTAATTTCCAAAGTTGATTCAGACAGTTTTTGTGGGGCTTGATTTTACATTACTTTTATGAAGGGGTGAAGTTTCAGTTTCTCACTCTTTGTTTTCACTGACATCACTTGTGATTCACATTTTTAAATTTATTTTTTAAACATTTTTATTGAATTTATTGGGATGATATTTGTTAATACCGTTATATGGGTTTCAAATATGTAATGCTATAATACACCATCTATACTGTGAGTTCACCACCCAAAGTCAAGTCTCCTTCCATCACCATTTATCTCCCCTTTGACCCTCCTGCCATTCACCTTTCCCTCTGGTAATCACTGTACTGTTGTCTATGTCTACGAGTTTGTTTTCAGCTTAATCTCTTCACTCATGTCACCAAGCCCTCCAACCCTCTGACAGTTGTCAGTCTGTTCCCTGTATCCTTGAGTCTGTTTCTATTTTATTAAATTCTACATATAAACAAAATCATATGGTATTTGTCCTTCTCTTACTGGCTTATTTCGCTTTGCTCTCCAGGTTCATCCAAAAGGTAAGATTTCCTTCTTTTTTATGGCTAAGTAGCATTTAATTGTGTAAATGTACCACAGCTTATTTATTTATTTATTTATTTATTTATATGTTATTGTTTTTTTACAAAGAGGAAAGGAGAGGAATAGAGAGTTAGAAACTTCGATGAGAAAGAGACATCAATCAGCTGCTTCCTGCACACTCCCTACTGGGGATGTGCCCACAACCAAGGTACATGCTCTTGACCGGAATCGAACCTGGGACTTTTCAGTCCGCAGGCCGACGCTCTATCCACTGAGCCAAACCGGTTTCGGCACCACAACTTTTATATCCACTCATCTATTGATGGGCACATGGGCTGCTCCCAACCTTCTAATGAAAAGATGCAGCTGAAGTCATGCCGAATGTCTTTCAAGGCAGGGCCAGCAAAAGTGATGCAGTTTCCACCTGGCTTTCCTGAGACTCTTATCCTTGGAATGAATGATAAGTGGTGAGAGCCACCGTTTTGGAAGAATGCCCAGAATACATGGAGAGGCTACATGGCTGTGTCCAAGGCAACAGCCCGGCTATAAAGTCCAAGCTGATAGCTAGTATTAACCACCAGGCAAGTGAATAGATAAGCTTCAGTAAATTCACCATCTAGCAGCCCCAAATGGGGAAGGAAGGAGCGTTCCACCACCGAGTCCGGCTCAAATTAGTTTTGAATCTAACAACAATTATTGTTTAGTAGGAATTGTATATATTTGAAGTGTACAACTTGATGTTTTGATACACACAGTGAAATGATTACTGAAGTCAAGCTAATGAACATAGCCATCTCCTTATATAGTTTTTTTTTTTGTTAGTTTGTTTGTTTGTAATGGTCAGAGCACCTGAAATGTTTCATAGCAAATTTCCAGTGTCCAGTAAAGTAACTATAGTCACCATGTAGCACATTAGCTCTCCAGACTTATTCATCCCACGTGACTGCAATTCGGTACCTTTGAGCAACATTGTCTGATTCCCCCACCACGTAAATATTCTGTTCTCTGCTTCTATGTACTCAACGTGTTTAGGTTCCACATATAAGTGAAACAGGTTGTATTTTTCTTACTGTTTCTGGCTTTTCCCCCTTAGTATAATGTCCTCTGGTTTCATCCATGTTATTGCAAATGGAAAGATGACCTTCTTTCACAGGCTCATCATGTCTATAAAGTCTTCTATCATCTATATAAAATCTCTATCAACAGACCCTTATGTTGTTCTCATGTTTTGGCTATCGTGAGTAATGCTGTAATGAACATGGAAGTATGGGTACCTCTTTATGACACTGATTTCATTTCTTAATTTTTAAAGGGACCTCCATACTCTTTTCCATACTGGATGTACCAATTTACATTCTCACCAATATTGTACAGGGTTCCCTTTTCGCCACAAACTCCTCAAGATTTTTTATCTCTTGTTCTTTTGATAAGACATTTTAAGAAGTGTGAGGTGATATCTCATGGTTTTGATTTGCATTTTTCTGATGATTAGGCATGTTGAGCACTATAGTTTTATATTGTTTGATTCTGTTATTAACAGTTATTATGATGTTGAATTAGATTTCCTTCACTCAGATTTGAAGCTCTGCTAGAAAAGGAATAATTGATAGAATTTTGTACTCATATTAGTGAAAAGCCAATAAAAGTAGTTACCATTTTCATGTACCTGCAATATTCAATGCACTTTTGACATGTTATCATTAATCTTCACAATGACCTTCTAAAGGAGGGGTTATCATTGCAATTTTTCAGATGATAAGACTCAAGGAGTTATGTTGAGAATAAGTCAAGAAATAAGGTATTGCAGTAAAAAAAGTACCAGGCATCAAACCCTGGATTTGAAACTTGACTCTTTAGCAAGTTAGAGAAGTTAGAAAATCTCTAGGAATGCCTGTGTTTTTACTCTGTACGTCAGAAAAATGAGATACATGTTATAGGAGCACTACAAGGATGACTGTGTATGAGAGAACATAGTCAACCATCAAGTGTCTTATACTTATTTTTATCAAAACTATTCTAAGGAATTGGGTTTGTTTCCATAATACACTCATACTTCTGGGAAATTTTGTGTTTGTTTGTTTGTTTGTTTGCTATTTACCCCATAAAACGCTATCAAGATACTATTTACCATCAAATTATTAAATTCCCTATTTAGAGAAAATAGAACATTTTAATTCAATATTCCTTTCAAATGTTAAGCCTGCTTTCCTCCTGTGTTTACCGCCAAGATGTACTCTTACTTCTTTCTATAACCTTTTCAGATCTGTTAGCAAACACAGAATGCTGGGCTCAAATGACCCAGAAACCATGGATGAGAAGTGGTCCTACTCAGACAGCGTCCACATCCCACCTGTGCCCAGGGTACGGTGGGCAAAGCCAAGCCCAACACTTGCCTGCAGACACCCACAGACTCTTCTGCGATGGTGTGGGACCCAGGGATGGCATCCCAGGTCAAGGTTACATTGTGGTAGGATACTCCACAGCTGAGCAGGTTTTGCACCAGGAGCACAGAAAGACTGATACTTGCCAGCATGTGATTGTACTTGATCTTTTCTGCAGTTAGAATACCCCGATTCTTTAAAATGAAAAACATAGCTTGGTGTTAAATTCCTCTGGGGCTAATAATGCCTGCTTAACAACTGGACTTGCTTTCTCTCCAAACTAAACTAATGAAAACTTGCAAACTCAGTTTTCTCATCATGGGCATCTGGAGAATATTTTGGATTAAAAGTCCATAGGTATTTGAGGTTAAGGAGTTGACTATGGTGCTTTTTGGAAAAAAAATTTTTTTAATTGTTTTTCCAGCACTTTTACTATTAAGCCACAATTTAGTCTTTTGCACATTTTACAAACTTACCTTGTTTCTAATAGTTTTTAGTTTGATTAGGTTGAACCATAGACCATAACCATTCTTATAGATCAAAGATGGTTGGATATCATCAATTTGATATGGTCCCACATAATTAATTACCTTGTGAATAAGATAATTGGTGTTATCTCCTTAAATGGATTAGCTTTTGGTGAAAATAGCCAATTTATTCCTACATACCTTCCCATGCTTTTTGTTTGGTCCTCCCTAAATTAATATTTAATTTTTATTAAGATCTCCTTGCCTCCTCCTCACTCCATGTTGCTTAGCAATTATTCCAATCTCTCCTGGAAATAGTTTCTAAATGGACTTCTGGTAGTATCAGAAACATCACCAAATCACAGTAAAAAGGCTATCTATCGCCATTCCTGGAAGTAAGCAGTTGTTTTCTCTTTTTCCTCCTAATCACTGGGCTTAGATGTATAAGAAAGTCCTTTATAAACTAAGATGACTTAAAGTAGCATTTCATTTCAGAGGATGGAAATGCCCTTTCGTTCTCTACAGAGTGCCCTCTGGCGGTTCCACACACAAACCATGGCTCTTGCTCTGGCCTCCATTTATACAAGTTGGCATACGAAAGAGAAATACAGAACTGTGGCTCCAGACTTGGCCCTCCCAGTGTTTGGAGATCATGTACCTACACCTACACACCCTAGCAGTGGCCCAGGGTTGATCGTGCATTCCAGAATTTGAGGGGAATGGTTTGTCTTGGAAAACCTCCAGTTTGGAGTTGTGAGACCTTGATAATGAGTAAATTTGTGTGTATCTGATTCCTTTAAACAGCTCTTCACTTCCAAACATCTGCGAAAGATAGGGAAGAGAAAATGTCCCAGAGGAACACCTCAGCCATAGGAATGTCCCTTGTCACCAAGGAACGCCACTGCTTCAATGTGTATCAAATTTAAAGTCTGTAGGTAACAATGTGATTTGAATCAGGGAACGCCTTCATCCACCCCCACAGTGAAGCACTTACAATCCCCCCAGTAACTTGTTTCTCCCTCCTTTGGAGCTCGCAACTCTAGATGTCAAAGGCACCTTAGCTGTTTTCTGATACCACTGGGTGGAATGAGCTGGAGGTCTGAGTGTAGGATTTGCAGAAAGCCTTACTGTGAAGCTTCAGAACTTCATTCATGGCTCATTTCCCACCATTAATTTTTTTTAATATCAGAGAATCAAAATGTGGTAAGTGAATGGTCAGGAGGCTGCTGTATGTTTTCTTTCCTCCTTGTGCACAGATTCTGATCTTAGTGTGTTGATTGAAATCTGTTTCCTCCTCCTGCTTCTTTCTTTTCTTTCTTGTCTTCTTCTATGCTGACACCTTATCAGTGACATGTCTTGTCGGAGTCTGGCAATGATTCTAATTCATTAGCCAAAAGCAATGCAGAATAGCTGTGCTAACTCACAACAATTAAGAGGATATTCCCATTAACTGTTACTCTCAGGGAAATATTCATCATAGAAATAAATCTTGAGTATGACCTTAGGTGTGTAGTACGTATATAAAATTCAATAACTTAAGAGATATGTTCAGCAACTGTGATTATTATTTTCATTAAATAACTAGCCCAGGAGAAAAACCAGACAACCAAACAAACCTAATAACTTTATTAGGACCATGATGATGACTTGTTTAAGCTTAAATTATCTCCCACTGATAAAAGTGAGAGAAAATAAAAATTTCTGAGTATGTGTGAACATTTCTAATTCCTGTCCAGCCCAAGTCTAATACTAATGGGTTGTTTTAATTAATCTTGATAGACTCCACAATGCTTCACCACAGAAAGCACCTATCACCTATTTATTGAATAAATGTATATTAATCATTGGTGGAAGCTCTGAAACTGGAAGATGACATTTTGTTACCAGTGTTATTCAGTATTTGAGGCCCAGTGCACAAAATTCGTGCTTGGGGGTGGGGGTGGGGAGAGTCTCCCTCAGCCAAGCCTGCACCCTTTCCAATCTGGGATCCCTTAAAGATGTCCAACTGCCTGTTTAGGCCCACCGGGATCGGGCCTAAACAGGCGGTTGGATATCCCTTTCACAATCCAGGACTGCTGGCTCCCAAATGCTTGCCTGCCTCTGCCTGATTGCCCCTAACCACTTCTGCCTGCCAGCCTGATCACCCCATAACCCTACCCTGCCAGCCTGATTGAGGCCTAACTGCTCACCAGCTGGCCCGATTGCCCCTAACTGCCCTTCCCTGCTGGCCTGGGTCACCCCTAACTGCCCTCCCTGCTGGCCTGATCACCCAAAACTGCCCTCCCCTGCAGGCCTGGGTGCCCCCCCAACTGCCCTCTTCTGCTGGCCTGGTCACCCCTAACTGCCCACAACTGCCGTCCCGTGCAGGACATCTTTGGCAGTCATCTTGAGTGCACATGGGGGCAGCCATTTTGTATCTTAGAGTGAGGGTCAATTTGCATATCACTCTTTTATTAGATAGGATTGTGTAGTGAGGAAGGACATGCATGTGAAACTTCATTGTAAATGGCAAGTGTTATGAATATTATCAGTAGTTTAGAATAAATATTAACCAAATTGTAATTGGAATGGCTATGTCTTAAGAATCATTTACTTTCTCTTCTAAGGTTCAGGAGCGGTTTTGGACAAGTTGCCAAGTGGTTTTTTAAAAAAAATTATTAAAAAAAAATCTTTATTGTTCAGATTATTACATACTAGAGGCCAAGTGCACGAAATTTGTGCATGGGAGGGGGGTGTCCCTTAGCCCAGCCTGCACCCTCTCCAATCTGGGACCCCTCGAGGGATGTCCAATTGCTATTTAGGCCCGATCCCGGTAGGATCGGGCCTAAACAGGCAGTCAGACATCCCTCTCACAATCCAGGACTCCTGTCTCCCAACTGCTCACCTGCCTGCCTCCCTGATTGCCTCTAACCACTGCTGCCTGCCAGCCTGATCACCCCCTAACCACTCCCCTGCCAGCCTGATTGATGCCTAACTGCTCCCCTGCCAGCCTGTTTGCCCCTGACTGGTCCTCCCCAACTGCTCTCCCCTGCATGCCTGGGTCCACCCCCCCAACTGCCCCTCCCTGCAACTTCACTCCTCTGCCTGTCTGGTCACCCCTAGCTGTTCTCCTCTGCAGGCTTGATTACTCCCAACTGCCCTCCCTTGAAAGCCTGGTCTCTCCCAACTGCCCTTGCCCTGCTGGCCATCTTGTGTTGGCCATCTTGTGTCCACAAAAGGGCAGCCATCTTGTGTCCACATGAGGAGAGCCATCTTGTGTGTTGCAGTGATGGTCAATTTGCATATTACTCTTTTATTAGATAGGATAGAGGCCTGTTACACAGATGCGGGCCAGATGGTTTGCTCTGAAGGGTGTCTTGGATCAGGTTGGTGGTTTCCTTGGGGCATGGGGCAACCTGGGAGAGGGGCCTGTAGTGGTTTTCAGACCAGACATGCCCCTTGCGACCCAAGCAGAGACCCTGGTATTTGGGATTTATTTATCTTCTATAATTGAAACTTTGTAGCCTTGAGTGGAGGCCTGGGCCTGCCAGGGTGTACAGAAACCTTGGCTTCCTCCATTGCTGGGGAAACCCAAGCCTCCTCCTCTCTCAATGGCTGCAGCGATCTTGATTGGATCAATTTGCATACTCACTCCTGATTGGCTGGTGGGTGTGGCTTGTGGGTATAGTGGAATAGTAGTTAATTTGCATATCATTCTTTTATTAGATAGGATGTTCCTCTTTTTTCCCCCCATAGCTCCTCTCCACCTGATTCCCACCTCACTCCATGCCCTCGCCCCCTCACTGTCCTCATCCATAGGTGTAAGATTTTTGTCCAATCTTTTCCCACACCCCCTTTTCCCCAAGAATTGTCAGTCCACTCCCTTTCCATGCCCCTGATTCCATTACATTCACCAGTTTATTCTGTTCTTCAGATTTTGTATTCATTTGATTTTTAAATATACTTGTTGATAGATTTGTATTTGTTGTCACTTTGTTGTTCATAATTTTTTATCTTTATTTTCTTCCTTTTCCTCTTCTTAAAGAATACCCTTCAGCATTTCATATAATGCTGTTTTGGTGGTGATGAACTCCTTTAGCTTTTTCTTATTTCTGAAGTTCTTTATCTGACCTTCAATTCTAAATGATAGCTTTGCTGGGTAGAGTAATCTTAGTTGTAGGTTCTTCCTATTCATCACTTTGAATATTTCTTGCCACTCCCTTCTGGCCTTCATAGTTTCTGTTGAGAAATAAGCTGACAGTCATATGGGTATTCCCTTGTAGGTAACTAACTGTTTTTTCTTGCTGTTTTTAATATTCTCTCTTTGTCTTTTGCCCTTGGCATTTTAATTATGATGTCTTGGTATGATCCTCTTTGGATTCCTTTTATTTGGGGTTCTGTGCACTTCCTGGACTTGTAAATCTATTTCTTTCACCAGGAGGGGGAAGTTTTCTGTCATTATTTCTTCAAATAGGTTTTCAGTATCTTGTTCTCTCTCTTCTTCTGGCACCCCCATAATTCAGATGTTGGTATGCTTGAAGTTGTCCTGGAGGCTCCTTACACTATCTTCAAATTTTTGGATTCTTTTTTCTTTTTGCTCTTCTAGTTGGGTGTTTTTTGCTCCCTCTATATTTCAAATCTTTGACTTGATTCTTGGGATCCTCTAGTCTACTGTTGAATGTCTGTATATTATTTTTCTAATATTTTTATTGTTTAAAGTATTACATATATCTCATTTCCTCCCCATCAATCCCTCCCTGGCCACTCCCAGGACCAGCTCCCCTCACCCCAGTGTCCATGTCCATTGGTTATGCTAATATGTATGCATACAAGTCCTTTGGTTGATCTCTTACATCTTCTCCTCTCCCCCGCCCTTCTCGGACTTCCCTCTGAGGTTTGACATTCCATTCAGTGTTTATCTGTCTCTGGATCTGTTTTTGTTCATCAGTTTATGTTGTTCATTATATTCCACAAATGAGTGAGATCATGTGATATTTATCTTTCTCTGATGTCTTATTTTGCTTAGCTTAACACTCTTCAGGTCCATCTGTGCTGTTGCAGAAGATAGAAGTTCCTTCTTTTTTTATATAGCATGGTAGTATTCCACTGTGTAGATGTACCAGTTTTTTAATCCACTCATCTGCTGATGGGCACTTAGGCTGTTTCCTACCCACAAAAACAAATCTTTGATAAGGACTGGAAAATCTATGCTTTCACATTTACTCACTTATTTAAAAGTTAGCAAGACCCAAGAAGAGATGAAAAAGGACCAACTAGAGATGGAAAAGATCCAACTAGAGATGAAAAAGGACCAACTAGAAATTAAACATACACTGACTGAAATAAAAAATATTATACAGGGACCAAACAGCAGACTAGAGGAACACAAAAGTCAAGTCAAAGATTTGAAATATAAAGAAGCAGAAAACACTCAACCAGAAAAGCAGAAAGCAAAAAGAACCCAAAAATGTGAAGCCTCTGGGACAACTTCAAGCGTACCAACATCCAAATTATGGGGGTGCAAGAAGAGAGAGAGCAAGATACTAAAAACCTATTTGAAGAAATAATGACTGAAAATTTCCCCCACCTGGTGAAAGAAATAGATTTACAAGTCCAGGAAGTGCACAGAACCCCAAATAAAAGGAGTCCAAAGAGGACCACACCAAGGCACATCATCATTAAAATGCCAAGAGCAAAAGACAAAGAGAGAATATTAAAAGCAGGAAGAGAAAAATAGTTAAGTACCCACAAGAGAGCACCCATACGACTCTCAGCTGATTTCTCAATAGGAACTATGCAGGCCAGAAGGGAGTGGCAAGATACATTCAAAGTGATGAATAGCAAGAACCTACAACCAAGATTACTCTACCCAGCAAAACTATCATTTAGAATTGAAGGACAGATAAAGATCTTCACAGATAAGAAAAAACTAAAGGAGTTCATCAACACCAAACCAGTATTATATGAAATGCTGAAAGGTACTCTTTAAGAAGAGGAAGAAGAAGAAAAAGGTAAAGATAAAAATTAGGAACAACAAATACATATCAATAAGTGAATCTAAAAATCAAGTGAATTAAAAATCTGATGAACAGAATAAACTGGTGAATATAATAGAATCAGGGGAATAGAAAGGGAATGGAATGACAATTCTCAGGGGGAAAAGGGTGATAGGGTGCAGAGAGAGACTGGATAAAGATCATACGCCTATGAATGAGGGCAATGGCTGGGGGAGATAAGGGCAGAGGGAGGGTTGGAGCTGGGTGGAAGGGAGCTATGGGGGGGGGGGAAAGAAGAACAATTGTAATAATCTTAATAGTAAAGATTTATTAAATTAAAAAAAGTTTGATTTAAAAGTTTCTCCAGAAGGCTGTTCTAGAAACTGTATACAAATCATAGATGCCAATGAGAATCAGACTCAATTCAAAACTTTGTCAACTGACAAAGCTAAAAGCAAGGATTCATTTGCTATTCTAAAGTAGTCAGAACATTTCCAGGGAGTTACAGTTGCTAAATACTGTCATGTTGATCAGTACATGTCTCTCTTTCTCTCTCTCACTTGTGTGGTGTGGTGTTTGTGCTGAGTATTCCCTAACTCAGAACCTTGTGTGATTCATGGGCCACCCATATCACAGACAGAAAATGCTTTGGGTGATGGCAATGACTTTTTAAAAGACTTGCACAGAGTAAGTTTCACTCATTAACCCACTACAATTAACAGTATTCTTCATTCTTTGCTCACATCCTTCACACTGTAACTTATGCCCATTTCCTATTGTTTGGAACTCAGGGGAGAAAGAGAACAGGTATTCAAAGCTCTTCCATATAATGCCCCTTAATATTTGGGTGGGATTTACATTCAAGACAGAAGCTTAGGGCCTAATATTAGGCTGGCTGAACAGTCTAATATTAAAAATGTTAAAACTGCTATTACCCAGGCTACTGCTCTTTTGAATGAGTTTATGAATTAAGGGTTATTTGTTTTTTCCTAATTTCAGTGGTTTTTCAGAGAAGGAAGCCTAAGTGATTAGACACTTAAAAGTGCCAGCACTATGATGCTCTTTTGTAGTCTTCAGTTGCTTTCGTTCACAATAATGGCTCTACTATCAATTGGCTCTACAATATTTCAAGTCCGTTCTTGAAACATGAAATGTTATCAATACTGGTAAACCTGAACAAGTTCAACTTTTAAATTCTGGCTTTCCCCAGAATTTTGTGTTATTTCTTACCTTATTAGTCATGTGTTACGTTTTTACTCTATTTCTAATTAACAGTTAACATGGAATTGGCATTAACGTTTATTAATATTTCTTCTTTCTCAGGTCATTTTGAACTTTTTGTTTCCCATTTATGAGGATACTATTTTCTTCCTCTTTGAGTTTATTGTGTCTAAAGAATTCTGTTTCTATTTCTTTTTACTTCTATTAAAAGCAAGCTGCTCGAGCAGGAGAACCAAGATGATGGCATAGGCAAACCCTGGTACTCACCACCTCCCACATCCACATAAAAATTACAATCAAAATACAGAACAACTATCATTTGAACCACCTGAAATCTGGCTGAAGTCCTACAACTATAGAAGTAAAGAAGAAACCACATTGAGGCTGGTAGGAGGGGCAGAGGCACAGGACAGGCTGGTTTGACACCCATGTAATGCTTTTTTTTTTTTAATCAGGAGGGATAGCTCCACTAAAGTAGCCTCCTATGAGAAACAAGGGGTCCTAGCCCCACACAAGCCCCCAACCCAGGGTCCCAGAGCTGGGCAGAGAAACCCCACAAATTTAGGCTGAAAAACCAGCAGGGATTGTGGCTGAGCAACATGTAGTGCCACACAATTTCCCTTAAGGGCTGGCACATGAAATTACATAGTCCTGCTTCCTCTGAGCTTCAACAGCTTGGGGGGAGCACAGGAAGAAACTAGATAATCTGGTACCAGGGCAGGAACTCAGGGGCAGCTTTCTCCCAGATAGAGGTGCTTGCAGGGGTCACTGTTCCTGTGCTGGGAACTCCCTCTGTCGCAGAACTGACTGGCAGCCATATATGAGTCTCCATAGCAAAACCCACACTGTTCATTCTGCCCTGGTGATTCCTTGAGGCCCCACCCCATCCAATTTGCAGCCCCACTCAAGCTATTTGCTGTCTCTTTTCCACATGAATGGCCTATCCTGGCTCAGGCTTCAGACTTTCCTAAAATCTCTCAAACAAATCAGCAGTTGGTGTCAGCATGCTTTAAAACTATCAATAAAAAGCCCAAGACTTAGCACTAGCACCAGCCTGCCTTGCTACACATGGCTCGCACCTGGGTACTTCCTAGCCCAATACAAGTAGCAATACTCTGCAGATTGCGCTGTAGCTACTGCCAGGAGGCCCCAGAGCCAGTGTACCCAGAGGACAACTTCAGACCACACCAGATTACAACTCTACTCATCCACAAGTGACACACTCAAGGAGCAGACCCAATGAGCACCTAAGTCCCTCTGAAGCAAGTCCTGCTTCATAGGGATGTCTCCCACATAGCAGCCTTTCCATCATAGTGGCAGCTGGTCCTCATAGCCCATTGGCCTGGAAGTCAATTCCTTCTGTGATGCCAACAACAATCAAGACTCAACTACAACAAGACTCTGCACACAGCCTATACAGGGGTGCACCTAGAGTGCCTAGCTCAGGTGACTGGGGAGGCTGAGCCACTGGGCCCTACAGGACACCTACTACATAAGGCCACTCTAACAATTCCAAGATAGACAGCAGCTCTACCTAATACATAGAAACAAACACAGGGAAGCAGCCAAAATGAGGAGACAAAGAAACATAGCACAAATGAAATGGAAGCAAGCAAACTACTGGATACAGAGTTTAAAACATTGGTTATAGGGTTGCTCAAGGATATTCATGAAAGCTTAAATAAGTCAGATAAGACTTTTAAGGATCTTAGTAAGAATTTCAAAAACATGAAAAAGGACAAGTCAGAAATTAAGCATACCCTAACTGCAATAAAGAATAATTTACAAAGATTTAACAGTAGAGTAGAGGATCAACATTTGGAATATGAGGAAGCAAAACACCTAATCAGAAGAACAGAAAGAAAAAAGAATACAAAAATATGAAGACAGTGTAAGGAGCTTCTGGGACAATTTCAAGGGATGTCATAAGGAGAAAAGAGAAAGCAAGGTTTTTGAAAACCCATTTGAAGAAATAATGACAGAAAACCTCCCGACCTGGTGAAAGAAATTGACTTACAAGTCCAGGAAGTACATAGAGTCCCAAACAAGCAAAATCCAAAGAGGTCCACATCACAATACATCATAATTAACATGCCAAGGGTTAAAAGCAGCAAGAGAAAAGCAGTTAGTTACTTATAGGGGAGTGCCCATATGACTGTTAGCCGATTTTCAACAGAAATTATGCAGGCCAGAAGGGAGTGGCATGAAATATTCAAAGTGATGAACAGCAGGGATCAACAACCAAGATTATTCTACCCAGAAAAGCTATCATTCTGAATTGAAGGTCAGATAAAGAGCTTCACAGGCAAGAAAAAGCTACAGGAGTTCATCACCACCAAATCAGTATTATATGAAATGTTAAAGGGTATTTAAAAAAAAAATAAAGATGAGACAAAAGATGGCAGCTGGCAGGATGGAAGTGAGGGAGAGGAAGTGAGTGAGGGGATGAAAGGAGAATGTGTGAATGTGTGTAGTGTGTGTGTGAGTGAGGGACAGTTAAATCTCACAGGAGCAGCAGGGGCTAGCAATTCAGGCTCTTTTGGACAAGAGTCCACTGCGGGCACTCCCTGGACTGCGGGACTCAGCAATGGAGCCCACGCCATCTTGAAGGGGAAAACGGCCTTTCTTTAGGAACTCATAAACACCACCTGCCAGACAGGCCTTGGAACTGCCCTGCGACCCAGCAGCCACTCCAGCAAAAATCCTGCTGCCACAGTTGCAGACCTGCGGACCCTGGGAACCTCCACCTCCAAAGCAGTAAGTGCAACCTCCCTCTCCCTAGCAGCAAAACTCCAGTCCACATTAGCGTGTTTCCAGCACACAGGCAGCCAGGGCGCTCCACTCCCTAGGCAGCACCTGGG
The DNA here is from genome assembly GCA_011751065.1 of Lasiurus cinereus. NCBI lineage: Eukaryota > Metazoa > Chordata > Mammalia > Chiroptera > Vespertilionidae > Lasiurus > Lasiurus cinereus. The sequence goes on from JAAGEH010000165.1 coordinate 1,937,821, forward strand.
AGCCACTGGGAGTTCCCATTGGTGCGATTTTGTACAGACAAGGATGCATGGCCCCGCAGTAGAAATTCTGAATTCCTTCTTCCTGAATAAATGCCCACATTTACCCTAGGGGCTCAACCTCATTGCCAGGACTCCTCAGGGTGTGTTGTCAGAGGCCTGAGCCAGCAAAGGCTCCTCTACAAAGGAATAGGACGACTGAGCCCATTTGTCCACAGCGCACTCTAGGAGCAGCTGTGAGTTTCTGCTGGGTGTGATTCGGCACAGACAAGGATGCCCTGCCCCGCAGTAGAGTTTCTGAATTCCCTCTTCCTGAATAACTACCCACATTTACCCCAGTGGCTCAACCTCAGTGCCAGAACTCCTTAGAGCACTGTCCCCAGCAAATGTATTTCCATAGATGCAAAGTTCCAACGGGTAGGCACCCTGAGACCATCTACCTACAGGGGGCTCTTGGGAGCCACTGGGAGCTCTTCTGAGTGTGACCTTGAACAAACAGTGTGCACTCTCCCTCCTCCCCCCAGCAGTAGAAATTCTGAATTCACTCATCCTGGATATCTACCCACAGACACCTCAATTACATGGCTACACTGCCAGGGCCTTTCAGAGTGCTTCAGTGTGCCTTGCTGGCAAACTTACTATGGGTGCTCTTGTGAGCCACCCCTGGGAGCAAGTGCCTATCCACCACAGGTGCAGCAGCAAAAGCTGAGACTGTCCACTCCACAACTACAGAACTCTGGGCATCACAGTCATGCCTCTCTAAAGTGTAGGCTCCCTGAGACACATCACCCTGATAGATGGTTCCTTGGAGCCACTGTGAGTCCCTGATGGGCATATGTGATCTCAATTAAGAGTGCAAAATAGCAAAAATAGGGACACTCACCTCTACAGCTGCCGACTTATAGACACCACAGTTGTGCCTCTCAAGCTCACAGGTCTACATCAAGAGAACCCAAATAACTCAACTAGGGAGCTACAATAGATTAACAAGCACAGGAGAACTGAGAAAATACACCAGTAGCACCATTGCCAAAAGAATCTAGGTAGAAAAGCAATTGGATCTACCATTAAAACATTACAGGAAAACATGGGAAGACAAAAAAGTAATCCCCAAATGAAAGAAAAAGAGGAATCACCAGGAAGGGAGTAAAATGAAATTGAGGCCAGCAGCTTACCAGAGAAAGAACTCAGAGTAATGGTTTTATGGATGTTTAAACAGCTAGATGACAAATACACACAACTCAATGAGAACTATAAGGAGCTGAATGAGAATGTCACCAATATGAAAAGAAACCAAGAGTAGATGAAGAACAACATAGCTGCAATAAAGAACACAATGGAAGGCCTAAACAGTAGACTAGAACAGGCTGAGGACTGCATCAGCGAATTAGAAGACAAGGTAGGAAAAAACACACAAACACAGCAGCAACTGGAAAAAAGACTTAGAAAACAAGAAGAGAGCCTAAGGGAGCTTTAGGACAACACAAAATGAAACAACATATGCTTAATTGGGATACCAGAAGGAGAGGAAGAGAAGCAAGGAATAGAAAACCTACTTGAAGAAATAATGACAGAAAACTTCTCTGATATTGGCAAGAAAAAAATTATACAAGTCCAAGAAGCACATAGAGTCCCAAACAAGTTGAACCCCAAAAGACCAACAACAAGACAAATCAGAATTAATGTGAAGATAATGTAAGGAGCCTCTAGGACAACTTCAAGCGTACCAACATCAGAATTATGGGGGTGCCAGAAGAAGAGAGAGAGCAAGATACTGAAAACCTATTTGAAGAAATAATGACTGAAAACTTCCCCCACCTGGTGAAAGAAATAGACTTACAAGTCCAGGAAGCACACAGAACTCCAAACAAAAGGAATCCAAAGAGGACCACACCAAGACACATCATCCTTAAAATGCCAAGAGCAAAAGACAAAGAGAGAATATTAAAAGCAGCAAGAGAAAAGCAGTTAATTACCTACAAGGAAGCACCCATAGAATTGTCAGCTGATTTCTCATCAGAAACTATGCAGGCCAGAAGGGAGTGGCAAGAAATATTCAAAGTGATGAATAACAAGAACCAACAACCAAGAATATTCTACCCAGCAAAGCTATCATTCAGAATTGAAGGGCAAATAAAGAGCTTTACAGATAAGAAGAAACTAAAGGAGTTCATCAACTCCAAACCAGTATTATATGAAATGCTGAAAGGTACTCTTTAAGAAGAGGAAGAAGAAAAAGGTAAAGACAAAAATTATGAACAACAAATACATATCTATCAACAAGTGAATCTAAAAACTAATTGAATTAAAAATCTGATGAACAGAATAAAATAGTGAATAGAATAGAATCAGGGGCATAGAAAGGGAGTGGACTGACAATTCTCAGGGTTAAAGGGGTAAGAGGGTGCAGGGAGAGACTGGACAAAAGTCATACACCTATAGATGAGATCAATGCAGGGGATGTAAGGGCAGAGGGAGGGGTGGGAGCCAGGTGGAGGGGAACTATGGAGGGAAAGAAAAAGAAACAAATGTAATAATCTGAACAATAATGATTTAATTTAAAAAATTATAAATTGACATTTCATTACAAAAAATACAAAAAAGCATTCAAAAAAATTCAAACACTTGGAAGCTTAATAGCATGCTATTAAACAATGATTGTGTTATTAATGAGATGAAAGAAGAATTTAAAAACATCCTGGAGACTAATGACAATAAAAACAGAACAACGCAAATGCTATAGGACATAATGATAGCAGTCCTGAGAGGGAAGTTTATAGCACTACAGGCCTACCTCAAAAAACAAGAAAAAATGGTAATGAATCATCTAACTCAACAACTCCAAGAATTAGAAAGAGAGCAACAAGAAAAGTCCTCAATGAGCAGAAGGAAAGAAATAATAAAGATCAGAGAAGTGGGACATAGAAACAAGAAAAACAATACAAAAGATAACAAAACCAAGAGTTGGTTCTTCAAAAGAATAAACAAGATTGATGAACTTCCAGCAAGGCTCAACAAGAAGCAAACAGAGAGGACCCATATAAACAAAATCAGAAATGAAAGAGGTGAAATAAAAACAGACCCCACAGAAATACAAAAGATTGTTAAAAAAAAATACTATGAACAACTTTATTCTAACAAATTACACAACCTAGAGGAAATGGACACATTCCTAGAAAAACATGACCTTTTAAAACTCACTCAGGAAGATTCTAAAAATCTCAATACACTGATAACTATGAAAGAAATTGAAGCAGTCATCAAAAAGCTTCCAGTAAACAAAAGCCTGGGGCCAGATGGCTTCACAGAGGAGTTTTACCAAACATTCAACAAAGAACTAAATCCTATCCTCCTTAGACTCTTCCAGAAAATTAAAGAGGAAGGAATACTTTTAAACTCATTCTATGAAGCCAGCATCACCCTAATATCAAAACCAGATAAAGACAACACAATGAAAGAGAATTACAGGCCAATATCCCTCATGAACATAGATGCCAAAATCCTCAACAAAATTCTAGCAAATAGAATCCAGTAGTACATGCAAAAGATCATACACCATGACCAAGTAGAATTTATCCCAGGGATGCAAGGATGGTGCAATATTCACAAATCAATAAACGTGATATGTCACATAAACAAATTGAGAGATAAAACTCACACAGTCATATCAATTGATGCAGAAAAAGCATTTGACCAAATCCAACACCGTTTCTTGATAAAAACTCTCAACAAGGTGGGAATAGAAGGATCATACCTCAACATAATAAAAGCCATATAGGACAAACCCACAGCTAACATCATACTCAATGGGTAAAAACTAACACCATTTCCCCTAAGAACCGGAACAAGACAGGGATGCCCACTCTCACCACTCCTATTCAACATAGTGCTGGAAGTACTAGCCATTGTGATCAGACAAGAAAAAGAAATGAAAAGCATCCAAATTGGAAAAGAAGAAGTAAAGCTGTCCTTATTTGAAGATGACATGATACTTTACATAGAAAACCCTGAAGACTCCATCAAAAAATTATTAGACTTGATAAATGAATTCTGCAATGTAGCAGAATACAAAATTAAACCCAAGAAATCCATGGCATTGCTATACACCAATAATGAATTTACAGAAAGAGAGACTATAAAAATTTTATCATTGCACCAAAAAAATTAAAATACCTAGGAATAAACTTAACTAAGGATGTAAAAGACATATATGTGAAAAGCTACACGACACTGAAAAAAGATATAGAGGACAACATAAACAGATGGAAGTACATACCATGTTCATGGATGGGTAGAATCAACATCATCAAAATGTCCATACTACCAAAAGCAATCTATAAATTCATTGCAGTCCCCATTAAAATATCAACAGCATATTTCACAGACCTAGAACGAACTTTCCAAAAATTTATCTGGAATAAAAAAAAGACCCCAAATAGCTGCAGCAATCCTGAGAATGAAGAACAAAGTAGGTGGGATCTCAATACCAGATTTCAAGCTATATTACAAAGCAACTGTTCTCAAAACAGCCTGTTACTGGCACAAGAACAGACATATAGATTAATGGAATAGAATAGAGAACCCAGAAATCGACCCAAACCACTATGCCCAATTAATATTTGACAAAGGAGGCATGAACATACAATAGGGTCAAGACAGTCTCTTCAACAAATGATGTTGGGAAAATTGGACAGATACATGCAAAAAAAAAAAAAAAATGAAAGTAGAACACCAACTTACACCATACACAAAAATAAACTCTAAATGGATAAAGGCCTTAAACATAAGACGGGAAACCATAAAAATACTAGAGGAATCCACAGGCAGCAAAATCTCTGACATATGTCAAAGGAACTTCTTCACTGATACTGCTCCTTGGGCAATGGAAACTAAAGAGAAAATAAAGAAATGAGACTACAACAAAATAAAAAGCTTTTGCACAGCAAAGAAAATCATCAATAAAACAACAAGAAAGCCAACTGCATGGAGAACATATTTGCCAATGATATAAACAATAAGGGCTTAATCTCCAACATTTACAAAGAACTCATACAACTTCACAAAAAGAAGATAACCCAATCAAAAAATGGGCAAATGATCTAAATAGGCAATTTTTGAAAGAATACAGTAGGAAGGCCCACAGACATATGAAAACCTGCTCAAAGTCACTAATCATCAGAGAGACGCAAATCAAAATAACAATGCGGTACCATCTCACACTTGTCAGAATGACTATCATCAACAAATCAACAAACAACAAGTGTTGGCGAGGATGCAGAGAATCTGGTGGGAATGCAGATTGGTGCAGCCACTGTGAAAAAACAATATGGAGTTTCCTCAAAAAACTAAAAATGAAACTTCCATTTGACCTAGTGATCCCACTTCTATGAATATATCCCAAGAAACTAGAAACATGAATCAGAAAGAATATATGCACCCCTATGTTCATAGCAGCACAATTCACCATAGCTAAGATTTGGAAACAGCCTAAGTGGCCATCAGCAGATGAATGGATTAAAAACTGTGGTACATCTACACAATGGAATACTATGCTTTGGTAAAAAAGAAGGAACTTCTACCATTTGCAACAACATGGATGGAGATGGAAAGCATTATGCTAAGTGAAATAAGCCAGGCAGAGAAAGATAAATATTACATAATCTAACTCATTTGTGGAATATAATGAATGGCATAGACTGATGAACAAGAACAGATCCAGAGACTGAGGAAGCGTTGATCAGAATATCAAACCTTAGGCGAGGGGGGGGGAGGGGGGAAGGGGGGGAAGGCTCGTTGGTCGGAGACTGGGGGGGGGAAGAGATCAACAGAGGGACTTGTGTGCATGCATATGAACCTAATCAATAGACACAAACAATGGGGAGTGGGGGAGCATGAGTGGGAGCAGAGGTTTAAGGGAGAAAAAGGACACATGTAAAAATAAAAATTAAAAAAAATTTAAGGGAAAAAATAAAGTATTAAATCTAATCCATACTAGTGGTCACCATAACCTTAAGAGAAATTGTTTCCTGTGACAAAGATTTTTAAATGAAACTCTCTGTAGCCTGAAAATTATTTTGGAAGGAAATAAAGAGAAGTTTCCTTCAAATGTCGTAAGGATTGTAATTGAAAGTCAATATATTTGGCCTCTTGAGCTAAAGTAAGTAATCTGTGTTTTTCCTTCCCTGAAATGTTTATATAAAGTTACAAAAAGAAATTGACAGCCAGTTTGAAATTGAATTGCCATGGCCTAGAGCAAAGAATATCCTTGCGTGATATTATTCTATAATATCATTATAATTCTTGATATTTCACAACAGCATATTGTACAATTATCCCAAACAAAATTACAAACTAATTCTTTGAATGTTGGGCAGCAATTTAGAAAAGGACATGAAAGAATTTAATCCCTTTCAGAAGGAATTAAGGCACTGGAAAGGCACTTGAACGTTCTATATTGGCCCCTCTTATCCTTTTTGCCAAGAGGGATCCTCTTCTCACAATCCAATGGCCCTCAGCTGTTGCCTGAGCTTTCGATTCATGCTGAGGTTGAAGCCTCGAGATGGCTGATGTATCTGTCTCTCACCCAATAATGTGAACTGGGCCCTCCCTGGAGAAGGAACCTGTGTTCCCTGAGATATGTGATCAGTGTCGGGGCCCCACCAGCAGGCGAGGGGATCCCAAGGCAAGTGCTGGGGATGGAGGCCATGGGGGCATAAGCTACCAAGGAGACAGAACTGAATCTCACATCACCCTGCTTGGCCCTGGAGGATGACTGGTTAGCCAGAGACGGGTAAGATGCCTCAGGGAAGGAACAACCTAAGACAAGCACAGTTGCAGAGGGGCCATTAGGAGAGAACTTGAGGGTCAACAGAGGTGGGGCGCAGACCCTCACCCCCCCAATTTTGCAGGGGCCTGAACCCTCACCCTTTCTGAGGGAGGTCTCCTGCCCCCATGGCTGCTTTGCTTCTCAGGCCCAGCACAGATTGGACCCAGTAACAGATAGAGACTTCACCCAACTCAAATTGGAACCCAGGTAACAGACAGAGACTTGGCCAACAGCAGCTGCCCTATATCTAAATCCAGCCTAGCACCAAGAATGCTCAGGGCCTTCTCAAGAATGCAAATAATCCTTTCCACTAGTATTTACAGGGTAATCTAAGATTGTTGGTAGAGTATTAAATTTGACAGTAAAAGAGTAATCAAGCTTTCAGATTAATTTAAATTGGCTAATTGAAATAAGTGAATATTCAAGAAAATTTAATTGTACTGGACAAAATGCTGTTCCTAAAGTATTAACTAAAATTTCTATTGATAATTCTTCTCATGGTAAAATTGTTTAACATGCAATGAACATAAAGCAGTCATATTTTTTTGCAAAAATTAAAATTTAAAGTTATCAAGATTGCATTAAAAATTGACAAAAGTCTCCATTAATCAAAAAAGGGGGGATAGTAGGGTAATATCATGTAAGGAAAAATATCCTGTAAGTAAATTACATATAGAAAATTTTTACTTTAGAAAATTAATTTTCATTTGTAATGCTAACAGCAAGACATCCATGAAAGACACACATGGTGTCAAAATAAGCCAAAGGAAAATCGTTTGGGCAAAAATAAAAAGGACCCCAAGTCAATTTTATAGAAAATACTCCTTTATTAACTTTTGGTTGAGAATATATTTATATACTTTCAGAAAACAACTCCAAGACAAAGTGGACTCCTGCAAAAGAGAGGAATTGACAGGTTTGTTCCAACCACAAAGACAAGAGGAGAAAGAGTCCAGAGATGGAAGATGCTGACGCCACCTTGCCATGCTAGCAGTAAGCAACTATGCATCGCTACAGGTTGCCTAGGACCAAACCAGAGAGGGTCGGACCTGCATTGCCACCATTTGTCCACCATTCAGATACCATTGCTGACGTGTACACATAAGAAACTGACATTGAAACTGGGACTCAAGAACTGTTGGGCATTGAAATTGGGACTCAAACACTTTTTGTTCTTATAGGTTTATTTCTAGTCTATAGAGGCAAGATATTTTAAAGAAAAGAATCAGGTGGAAAAAAACCAGATGCAGAGGCAGAAAAGCATTGAAGACTGTCATGCTACAGCGGGAAGGCAGGGAAGGTTGGGGATGGAGGTGGGAGCTGTAAGAGATCAACCGAAGGACTTATATGCATGTTTATAAGCATAACCAATGGATATAAGACATTGGAGGGGGCAGGTGAGGGCGTGTACTGGGGGGTAGGGAAGGCCGGGGGAGTTCAGTGGGGGAAAATAAAGGAGATATATGTACTACTATTTGTAATTCTTTAAACAATAGAAAAAAGGAAAAAAAATTAAAAAACATTCAACACATAGCTTATCTTTATAGTTGGCACTCAATGTATGCATATAACCTGGAATAAATAGAATAGTGCTTTCCATAAAAAAAAAAGAAAACAAAGATAAAAAATATGAACCATAAAATGGAAATAAATACATATCCATCAACAACTGAATCTAAAAATCAAAATAAATTAACAAGAAATCTAATGAACAAAAAATAAACTGATGAATAAAATATAATCAGAGGCATGGAACAGACTGACGAATCTCAGGGAAGGGGTGGGAAGAGATTAACTAAAGATTTTATATGCATATATATATAGTACCTATGGACACAGACAATAAGGTGGTGAAGGCCTGGAATAGGGTGGGTGGGAACTGGGAGGAGTAGGGGGTAAAGGGGGAAAGAAAGGAGACATCTGTAATACTCTTAATGGTAAAGATTAAAAAAAAAAGAAAAAAGCAGCTCAGTCCTGGCTAGGTGGCTCTCAGTTGGTTGGAGCATCATCTCATACACCAAAAGATTGTAGGCTCCATACTTGGTCAGGGTACATACCCAGTTGCAAGGTCAATCCCCCGTCGGGGCATGTATGGGGGGCAACTGATTGATATTTCTCTCTCACATGGATATTTCTCTATCTCTCCCTTCCTCATTCTCCTAAAAATCAATAAAAACATATCCTCAGGTAAGGAGTGAAAAAAAGGCAGTTCAGTTCTTGAATAAGGTTTTCTCATCTTATTCCAACAAAGGGATACAGTTTTATATAACTGTGAAGAAAATGATTAACTGTAATCCCAATTTCCACATACTGCTTCTTCTTTCAGCATTTATCTTTTTCAAAAAAGACACCACAGACCATCAAAAAGTTCTGAGTATTTAAACTAATGATCATAAGTTTGAGATACTTTTTAAATAACAGAAAAGGCTATAATATAATCTCCTTCCTTCCCAACAGCCAATAAAATATTTAGCAGGCTGAAGAATGCCAAAGATTTACTTAAAAAGGCAACATAAAAATACTTTCCATTTAGGTAAATAATACTGTTCTTCCTGAAGTGTAAAATATTTCCAAACTAATATAGACTAAAAGGAGCCCAAAGACTGTTTTTTTAGAGACGAGGGACTGATATGATCGCCTTTATTCTGGAACATGTCTGAAAACAGGTTAAGGCATAAACTAAAAAGTCTAAATCTTAGGGAAATTTTTTCTTAGTCGTATTCACTTTATATACTTACCAGGAGGTTGTGACAAAGAACAGTAGCTCTGATTTTTAGAACTCTCTGCTCAAACTCTTGTGTTTGGAGAGTCAGATTACCTAATCACACACAGCTTAGTTCTATTTTACCACACAAAGGATGAATTTTAAAGTGCATCTAATAGAGCTTTTTAATAAATTTACAGTATTTTTTTTTAATTGTGGCTTTCACAAAGGAAACAAAATCCATAAATGTTTGTAGTACTACCCAGAAGATTGTGGCTTTAATAATTTCCAGGACATAGTGTACAGAATATAAAATTAGGGCTATAAGCAGCCTTTGTTATGAGAAGAGGATGTGCTCATGTTTAAGCAAATTTGGTGCATCCCACTGGGTTATGTGTCATTCAGTGAGATGTGTTCCCTGAGTCAGGGGCCAGATGGTGGATGCAGAAGTCTTTTGCTAGAATACATATCTATGTCGCACTGGACTTGGTGACCAGGCTGACACTGAATGCAACTCAGTCACGGTATTTAAATCACATTAAGACTCTCTTTTATTTATGGCTCTTCTTGTGATTTTGTCTGGCTTTATGTCTAATTGCTAGCCTTCATGTGGCGATATGATGTGTTATTAGTTCTGCCTTTTATTTTTGCTTAAATGAACTCTACACCCATTTCTGAGGTAGATTCCAGAAAAAAACAAAACAAAACAATTGTTACATAAACCAATTATAAGTAAGCATAAACTTAATTAAAAGGACACCTTATTCTTCGTGCTATTTTTTAATATTTCTGATACTGTTCAGGCTAGTTTTTAGAGTTAGCATGGACACTTTCTGTTGTAATTACTGAATTTTAGAGCTAGAAGAATAGGAGCTCAAAGAGTCTGCTTCCTCATGATTGGAGAACTAAACACAATTATGATTTCAGGGTCTTGTGCTTGGCTAAAATAGGGAACAGTCCAGTCTTAAAAATCAAATTATGATACTTGGTTTAGTATTCTTCCCACTATTCTCCCTTTCTTTCCCTAACAGCCATCAGACTTCAACTATGCCTTTGTCACTGTCATCATCATCATTTCGCCATTATCAGCCTCCACAGTGGGAAATGCCATCATTTTGCCACTTAAACAATGGAAAAAAGACTTCTTTCCTGTGGTCAGGAGAGAACTGTATTTGCCATTTGGATGTTTCCAGTAGTGTTACAGTATCAGAGAAAGTAGCTGTGTGAAAATCAGTGGCAATGATAGTGAAACAGAAGTACTCTGAAAATAGAAGTTTTCTTCTTTCCTTCATCAGTTTAAACAAAAATTTCCCCCTTAGAATACTTCTCTTTACTTCAGCTCTAGTCCATAAGAAACAAAGCATTTGTTTTTTGTTTTGTCTTATGTTGACTCTTCATGCAGGTATATCCAGTGGGTGGAGATGGAAACTGCTCTAACAAGTCTCCTTCTAGCATCCATTAGTGCTATTTCTACTCCATGATCTCTTTCAGAAATAAGACTTTTACCTGTGTATCTTGCCAAATCTCTTTTCTCTACCACTCTTAATATGTAATTCTTCTGGAGTATTTCTTATTATAAACATAATTTTGTTCTCACCCACACTATTGGCATCAACCAGAAGGACCTGCTGTAAGGATTAGTATTTACATTAAATGCATACAAAAAGTCCTTCTCTGCAATAGGACGTAGCAACAACATTCAGCCAACACAGGTACAATTAGATTCATCACAGAAAAATCTTGGGCCAAGTTGTTAAATTATATTCTTGATTTCTGCAACCCTTGATAATAACTGCTCTTTTTTAAACTATAATGAAAATACTTTGTTTACTAAAAGTAACGAGGCCATAATTCTAAAGAATCAACTAATTCCACTACTAGGAATATATCGCAAGAAACCAAAAACACCATTCAGAAAGGATATATGTACCCCTATATTCATAGCAGTACAATTTACAATAGCTAAGATATGGAAATAGCCTAAGTGCCCATCAGCAGATGAGTGGATTAAAAAACTGTGGTACATCTACACAATGATGCCGAAACCAGTTTGGCTCAGTGGATAGAGTGTTGGCCTTCGGACTGAAAATCCCAGGTTTGATTCCGGTCAAGGGCATGTATCTTGGTTGCGGGCACATCCCCAGTAGGGGGTGTGCAGGAGGCAGCTGATTGATGTCTCTCTCTCATCGATGTTTCTAACTCTCTATCCCTCTCTCTTCCTCTCTGTAAAAAATCAATAAAATATATTTAAAAAATAAATAAAAAACTATGGTACATCTACACAATGAAATACTATACTGCTATAAAAAAGGATTCTTACTATTTGCAACAGCATGGATGGATCTACAAAGCATTATGCCAAGTGAAATAAGCCAGTTAGATAAATATCACATGATCTCACTCATTTATGGAATATAATGAATAACATAAACTGATTAACAAAAATAAATCTAGAGACATAGAAGCACCAGGGAGGCGAGGAGAAGGGAGGTAAGAGATCAACCAAAGGATTTGTATGTATGCATATAAGCATAACCAATGACACAGGCAGTAGTGGGGTGAGGACATGTGCTGGGGGGTGGGAGCAGCCGGGGAGAAGTCAATGGCAGGGGAGTGGGAAGGGGAGGAGGAAAGGAGATATATGTAATATTTTAAACAATAAAGAATTTAAACTTCAGAAAAAAACATAGGATTTAAAATCCTTATGCCAAGAGTTTCTCATAAGTTATATATTTTCTTAGAATTCAAGAGATAAATGTTTCAGGCATGACTCCTAAAGGACCAGTGAAGATCGTTTATCAAATTTAGGCTGGTTTGGCAAAGTTATCCAGCATTGTTTTCTAAGGAATAAAATTTCCACAGTAAAAAGAAACCACTTGGGAAATGCTTGGATTTGCATTCACCATGGGAGTTTGTAGGTCAATTCTTTATTCTCTTTTAGTGACTTCATATTAACATGAGTTCCTGGTGAATGGGTTAGAATGTTCATTGTGAATTAATAAAATTCAACCTCCCCCCCCCCCGAACGGGATGTAATTTAAACCCGGGGGGACAGGAAGGTAAAATTACATTTAATGGGGTACAGGGATAGGTGGGAGGGGCAACAACATGGCTCAGAAAAGTTTGCCTGCTCTTTATAATGAGAGTTTTAAACTATCTCTGACACGAGGATAACTTTTTAAGGATCCAAAAGAACTAAGTGAACAAAAACAGTAATTAAGAAACACTAACAACTCTCCTATAGGAATAGAGTTTTATTCCACGATCTGTTTTAGCCAGGAAAGGGAAAAGCCAAACCCAGAAATCCCTTCCCCTTGTCAGTGCTGTTTAGGAAGGGGCATGTGAACTCTAACAGGTCTGCCAATGAGAATGAGATTAGCAGTCAGCTAGAGAGATTCTGATGTTTCCTTGCTCTTAAAACTTAAAAACTGATCTTGAGGATTTACTCTTTAAAACTTTCCATAAAGTTATTTACAAAATACTCACATTGGATGTTTAACTGACCTCCTTCTCCAAAGAAAGAAGTGACTAAAAATGAATTATAGGCACTTTTTTGAGTAAGAAGTTCTGTAGGGAAGTGTCAGTAGGATTTAAGAAAGTAACTCCAGATTATGCAAATAAGCATAGGCCAAAAGTAGGAAGAATGCCTGCTTGGGAGCTCTAGTTTGAATCCTGACTCTCACATTCCTTGTTCTGAGAGCTTGGCCAAGGTATTTTACACCCCTGAACCACACTTACATTATTCATACAATGAGACTGATTTCCTCCTGGAGTTGTTCTAAGAATTTAATCGGTGTCCAGCAAGAGGTGATGAGGGCCTGAACTGGACAGAGGCCTTGTTTGATCAAAATCACTTTGCTCTTTTACTGAGTTTGAGAAGGCTGAAAGGCTAATTCCAATGTAACCCTGATGTTGGGAGGGGGGGGGGAAGGGGGGGACTAGTAATCTGAATCTGTGCCAGTAACCTAATGTACATTCTTGATAGCCTATAATTAAATTAATGCCCCTTTCTCCACAATCTGGTCTTGCAAGACCTGTTACCTAAATGCTCACATTTTAGCCCTGAGCAGTTTGGCTCAGTGGATAGAGCCTCAGCCTGCAGACTGAAGGGTCGTGGGTTTGATTCCAGTCAAGGGCATGTACCTTGGTTGTGGGCACATCCCCAAAGGGGGGTGTGCAGGAGGCAGCTGATGGAGTTTCTAGCTCTCTAACCCTCCCCCTACCTCTCTATAAAAAAATAAAATATATTTAATAAATAAATGCTCACATTTTACAGAGGCCATAAATCATGAACAATACACAACCCCCAGAGGGGGTTATCAGCACTGGTGCCAGACCCTTTAGATATGGTCTCCAAGCCCATCCCAACACACGGGGCTTTTTGCGTCTGGAAGTCCCATCCATATCTGGTGGACAAAAGAAACCAAAGAGGATAAAAGAAGAGCTTCCACCATATTGGTTTGCTCAGACTCTGTAGGCAACACCTCTGAGATGGCCGGCGTAATAAAGCTGTGTAACTCCATTAAAAAAAAAAAAAGTAACTCTAGTATGTAATTAGCAGGTTCCACCTACCACCACCCTGGTAGATAGTGCTTATAAAAAAAAAAGTCTGCCACCTACTGCTATCAGATTCCAAAGTAGCAACTGCAGAGGGTGCAATTCAGATAAAGTTTTGTTTCTTAGTGATTTGATTCAGTTCAGGGATTCTTTTCTGGGCTACAGATCAGGATGAGAAAAATCTATAACCTCCGTTCCCTAGACCCCACTCTGGTTCCTGTTTAGCATCCTACAAGCTTCTACTAACTTATGTGAAATGTAAGAGAGAAATACAAAGCACAGGAAACCAAAAAGAGCTGAAGTCAAAAGATTACAAGACAGAAAGAGTCCTCAGCCAAAAGCAATAATTTCTGATTAATGAAAAGCTCCACTTTGTAATACACTTAGCAGCCAGAATCTGCTAGGCTTAGCATTACCACTCATGAGGAATGAGATTAGGGTAGGGTCTATTCATTCTTGGAAATTGGAGTGTGCTGCTGATGTGAATGAATTGAGAATTAGAACATACTTAGCTTTAGTCTTAATAGTTAGGAATATAGATAGGCTCTAATACCAGATTGTCTGGATTTGAATTCCAGCTTCATTGGATTACTATGAGAATGAAGATTAATGTATGTAAAATATGTGGAATATTGCCTGGTACATAGAAAATGCTCAATAAATGTTATCTATTATTATATATTAGAGGCCTGGTGCACAGATTTGTGTACTGGTGGGGTCCCTTAGCCTGGCCTAAATGGATCAGTGGACCTCCGTGCTGCCACAGCCTGGCCTTACCTGCCAGTTCAGGGCTCCAGCCCATTGTCCGTGTTGATCTTGGTGCGTGAAGTGGCAGGTGGCCATGGAGGAGCCTGAGCCTGCGCTGGGTGCCACTCCTGCTCATCCTGGCCCCACTGCGCCTGCTGCTGCTGCTTGGACATGCAGGATGTACACAGAAGAAATATGCACCACTGCAACTGTGCTTGCCAGCCCAATCTGGCGCCCGTCAGCTGAGTGGCACTCCCACTGTGGGAGTGCACTGACCACCAGGTGGCAGCTCCTGAGTTGAGTGTCTGCCCCCTGGTAATCAATGAGCATCAGAGCTACTGTCTGGTTGTCTGGTCACTTAGGCTTATATATATATATAAGCCTTTCCAATCTGGGACCCCTCAGGGGATGTCCAACTTCCTCAGGATCAGGCCTAAACTGGAAGTCAGACATCCCTCTCACAATCCGGACCACTGGCTCCTAACTGCTCACCTGCCTGCCTGCCTGATAACCCCTAACTGACCCCCCCTTCCCCTCCCGCAGGCCTAGTTGCCTGCAACTGCCCTCCCCTGCTGGCCTGGTCACCTTTTACTACCCTCCTGCTGGGCTGGTCACCAACTGCCCCCCAGTTCCCCATTCCCCTGCTGGCCCAGTCACCCCTTATTGCCCCTTCCTGCTGGCCTGGTTGCCCCCAACTGCACCCCTGCCAGCTCAGTCACCCCTCACTAACCCTCCTGCCAGCCTAGTCACCCCACGCAGCCTGCTGCTCAGTCAACTGGTTGGCCCTCACTAACCACCCTGCTGGCCTAGTCACCCCATGCAGCCTGTTCGGTCATCCGTTTGGTTGCAGTGGTCGCTTAGGCTTTTATTGTTACAGATTATCATGATTATTATATACTAGAGGCCCAGTGCATGCACTGGAGGGGGTTCCCTCAGCCCAGCCTGCCTCCTCTCACAGTCTGAGGGCCCTCAGGGGCAGGAGATGCCCCATCATACCTCTGCTGCTGCCACTGCCAGTAGCAAAAGCCTTGGCTGGCCCTGGTTACCTAAGCCTTGGGTGGCTGGTCAGTCACCATCCAAGGTTTGCCTGCACCTCGGCTGGCTCTGGGCTAGCTGCCATCTGAGGCTTGCCTGTGTCTGGGTGCTGGGAGGCTGAGGAGACTGGGGGACTCCAGAGGCAGGCATATGCAGCAGCTGAGCTCACTTGCCGCATGCCTGCTGCCCCAGCGAGGCTGTGGGGACTGGACACTGCCATCTTTAGGGAGTGGCAGACAATTAGCATATTCCATCTTTATTGGCTGTGGGTGCCGCCATCTTTGCAATGGCATGTGGGTCAATTAGCATATTAGATAGGATCTGACTCTGACAAATAATTTTGCTTTCAAAGAAAAAATAGAAATGATTGGTACCTGGAGAGAATAGTAGGAGCCAAAAGAGGTTTTGTTTTAAAATGGGAGAAAAAAAAACATCCTAAGTGTGCAGAGTTGCTTTACTTGGGGGCTGGGATTTTGCTAAGAGAGTACACAAAGTGAGAGAGGAATAATGAATGAGCAAGTACAAGAGAGTGATGGACTGATGAATAAAATTTGGTCAAGAGAGTGGGAGAATGGGAGTGAGGGGAAGAGGAGCTGTTGAGAGTCAATGAAAAGGTGGTAAGATCAATGCAGATGAAGAATTAATTACTAGAGTCAGTATAAGAGAAGGACAGAAAGTGGTAATTCAGAGAGTAGGAATATTAAAACTGAGAAAAAGATGCAATTCTGGATACATGATCAGGAGAAGGAGACTAAAAGTGTGAAGAATAAATGTGTTGAAGATCTTATTATCTTACATGCTTTATACTGACATAGAAGCCCTACATGACCAAGCTCTGTTATTTCTCTAACTTTATCTCTTACTTTCCTTCTTTTTCTCCAAACTTTTTGTTGTTTCTTCAGCACACTAAGCATACTCTGCTTCAGTCTTTGCACTTGTTCCCTCACCCATTACACTTTTCCCCAAGATAATTTCTTGACTAAATTCATCTTATTCAGCAATTTGCTGTCACTTTCACATGGACATTGAACTCTTTAAGATTTAGGATATGAGTAGTGTTGCAGAGACTGACTAGGAGCCCCAAATCGTTGGGGCTGTGGCACAGTGGGGAATTGTTAAATAACTGCAACAAAGGGCAGAAGTAATACAGTCTGATAGTATGAGTTTCAAAGCTGAAAATCTTCAGAGGAAAGGAGTAGAAAAGTCTAGAAGGATCAGATGTTCCTCAGAAGTTATGAAATTTATAAGGTTACTGGTATAAAATTTAATAAATTTGTTAAGGTTAATCCTACATAAAGTGAGCCCTAGCTTAATTTACTGTTATTCACTATTAATTGCAAACCCTTCATGTTGGTTGTTTTACATAGTTCAGTGGAAAATAAGATGTGAGAACAAAATAAAATTTGCTGTTGTGCCAGTATTAATTACCACTTACAACCCTTTGATTTTAGCAGTAATTATGTGAAGAACTGATTTTTTTTTTAAAACTGTGCGGGCCTAATACCATGCACTGGATTGGATACTCTGGAGTTCCTGATAAGCAATCTAAATAGCTAGTCATATGAGCTTGTCTGAGGGAGAACGCAATTGTTTTCTGTGTTGGAAAATGATATAGCAAAGAAAAATATCATATCTTTAAATATATAAATATATAACTTATATAAATGTATACATGTATTATAAATATATACATATGTAAGTTTCTCCCATATTTCCAGTGAACATCCTGAAGTACTTATTGTATTAGTGACAAGAGATCTCATCAAAGGGCTTGAAAACACTAAATGAATAACAAGGATTTCAAATCATGTCACTATAATATTTTTTACCTTTAGTAAATAACATTTTAGTTCTGAAATGATACCATAACAAATATTTCAGATTTGCAACATGGAACAAAGAGTATCACCCAAAAACCATCAAATGAAAAAGCAGAATACAAAATTTTATATTACAGGGTAAAAAAACTTTCTCATTTTAAACATCCATGTTCTAGATTAACTCCCATAAAATCAAATAATTTCATTCCTTACCTATTTCTGTGTATCTTCATGAAATATACAGCTAAGGACTACATTGAGTAGAAAGCACTGATCTGATACTCTAAAGAGACTGACACCAGTTATATGCAAATAAATGAAAATAAAAAGAGGATTTGAGGAACTAAAAAGAACACTGCTTTGAAGCATAACCATGTCTTTCTTATAACATGATTCATAATGATTTAGGAAATAATATGCTTATTTACATGAACTATCAATACAAAAAAGGCTTTCATGTAAAAGTATGTCTTAAGACTATCACACTGAAAAGCTTACCAATAACTACTAGATCATCAGAGAAATGATTTAGGGTAATTAGAAAGGTTATAAATTCACAAAAATTTATGTATTAGCTACTTAATTTTAGAGCAAGATCTGGATTGGACATATACTTAGGATCCTTAAAAACTGACATAAATTTAAAATAACAATGTTGGGAAGGAAAAAAGTATATTCTGATTAATCAGAAATTATGAGTAATCCTTAAATAGAAGGTATACATGGTAACTGATTGAAAGAGGAAATCTTTTTCTAAAAATGTAATTTTTATTGTTGACATTATATCTGTACCCCATTCTCCCCGCTTTGCCCACCTCCACCCAGACCCTACCACCCCCTCCCTCTGGTCCTCACCACATTGTCTGTGTCAATGGGCTATGCATATATGTTCTTTAGCTACTCTCTTCACCTTGTCCAACCTGTCTGCCCTACCTACCTCCCCTTTGACATCTATCAGTATCATGTACCCATGAACCTGGTTCTATTTTTGTCAGTCTGTTTATTAGATATAAGTGAGATCATATGGTATTTGTCTTTTCCTGACTGGCTTATTTTGCTTAGCATTATAATCTCCAGGCCCATCTATGCTGTTGCAAAAGGTAAGAGTTCCTTCCTTTTAATAGTCACGTAAGTATTCCATTGTGTAAATGTAACACCATGTTTTTATCCACTCATCTACTGATGGGCACTGAGCTGCTTCTAAATCTTGGCTATTGTAAATAACACTACTATGAACACAGGGGTACATATATTTTTTCTGATTGGTGTTTTGGGATTCTTAGAATATATTCCCAGAAGAGGGATCACAGGCAAAGGCAGTTCTATTTTTAATATTTTGAGGAAAATCCATACTGTTTTCCACAGTGGCTGCACCAGTGTGCATTCCCACCAGTAGTTCACAAGGGTTCCCTTTTCTCTGCATCTTCTCCAGCACTTGTTGTTTGTTAATATATTGATGTTAGCCATTCTAGCTAGTGTGAGGCAATCTTACTGTGGTTTTAACTTGCATCTCTCTGATGATTAGTGATGTTGAGCATTTTTTCATGTTTATCAGCCATCTGAATGTCTTTGGAGAATTGGCTATTCAGGCCTTTGCCCATTTTTTAATTGGATTGTCTTCCTGGTGTTGAGCTATGTAAGTTCTTTATATAATTTGAAAATTAACCCCTTATCAGATGTATCATTGGCAAATATTTCTTCCATTTCTCTTGCTGTGCTTTTTAGTTTGTAGTACCATTTCTTTCTTTTTCCTTGTTCTAGGAGATATATCAGCAAAAATATTGCTGTAAGACGTCTGAAATTTTACTGATTATGTCTTACAGGATTTTTATGGTCTCACAACTTACATCTTTTATCTATTTTGAGTTTATTCTTATATATGTTTAAGTTGGTGGTCTAGTTTCATTATTTTGCATGTATCTGTCCAATTTAACTAGCACCATTTATTGAATAGACTGTCTTTATTCTATTGTATGGTCTTGTATACTTTGTCAAATATTAATTAACCAGAAAGGTATGGATTTCTGTCTCCCTATTCTGTTCCATTGATCTATATGCCTATTCTTATGCCAGTTCTAGGCTTTTTTTTTTATTAGAATGGCCTTGCAGTATAATTTGATATCTGTATTGTGATCCAATTTTGTTCTTCTTTCTCAAAGATCCTGGGGATATTCGGGGTCTTTTATGATTCCATATACATTTTTGGAATAGTTTTTCTAGATCTGTGAACTATGCCTTTGGTGTTTTAATAAGGATTGGGTTGAATCTGCAGGTTGCTTTTAGTATGAACTTTTTAATGATGTTAATTCTTCCAATCTATGAAACGATATGTTTCCATTTATTTGTATCTTCTTCAATTTCTTTCTTCAATGTCCTATAGTTTACCGAGTAAAGTTTATTCTTACCCTTCGTTAAGTTTATCCTTATTTTTCTGTTGCAATGGTAAATTGGGTTGTTTTATTGTTTTTTTTGATAGTTCATTAGCAGTGTATAGAAATGCCATAAAAACCAGCTTGAGCAGCTCAGTAATCATGGTTCAAGTCTTAGTAGGGGAACATATTTGGGTTGCAGGCTTAATCCCCAGTGAGGCGTGGGCAGGAGACAGCTAACTGATGTTCTCTCTCATCAATCTTTCTATCCCTCCATCTCCATTCTTCTTTAAAAACGAAAGGAAATGTTATTGATTTCTGAATACTGATTTTAAATCCTGCTATTTTACCAAATTCAATGGTAAGATCTAGTAATATTTTTGGTGGAGTATTTTGGGATTTCTATAAACAATATGTCATCTGCAAATAATTATTGTCTTTCCAATTTTTTTATTTCAGATCACTGCAGCTAGAACTTCCATTACTATGTTGAATAAGAGTGGTGAAAATAGACACCCCTGTGTTGTTCCCAATCTTAGGGGAAATGCTTTTAGTTTTTGTCTGTTCAGTATGATGTTAGCTGTAGATATTTTTTTTTTCATATATGCCCTTTATTATGTTAAGGTATGGTCACTTTGCTGAATTTTTATCATTAATGGACTTTGTTGAATGCTTTTTCTGCAGCTATTGATATGACCATGTGATTTTCAGCCTTCATTTTGTTTATGAGATGCATTACATTTATTGATTTGCTAGTATTAAATCAACCTTGAATTCTTGGAATAAATCCCACTTAGTCATGGTGTATGATCTTTTTACTGTATTGCTGGATTCGACTTGCTAATATTTTGTTAAGGATTTTGGCATTGATGTTCATCAGAGATATTGGCCTATAACATTTTCTTTATAGTATCTTTCTCTGGTTTTGGAATTAGGATGTTGGCCTAATTTTAAAAAGAGCTTCCCTTTTCTTGAATTTTCTGGAATAGATTGAGGAGAATAGGTATTAGTTCTTCTTTGGATGTATGATAAAATTAGCCTGTGAAGCCATTTGGTCGAAGACTTTTGTTGGCTGTGAGTTGATTATTACTTCAGTTTCGTTAGTTGTTATTGGTCTAGTCAGGTTTCCTAATTCTTCCTTATTGAGTTTTGGAAGATTGTAGGAATTTGTCCATTTCACCCAGGTTATCGCATTTGTTGGCATATAGTTGTTAGTAATATTTAACAATCCTTTGTATTTATTTGTAATGTCAGTTTTTACTTTATCTCTTTTTTTTAAATTAAATCTTTATTATTCAGATTATTACATTTGTTTCTCTTTTTTCCCCACCATAGCTCCCCTCCACCCAACTCCCACCCTTCCCTCGGCCCTTACCTCCCTCCCATTGACCTCATCCATAGGAGTATGATTTTTGTCCAGTCTCTCCCTGAGAATTATCAGTCCACTCCCTTTCTGTGCTCCTGATTCTATTATATTCACCAGTTTATTCTTGTTCATCAGAATTTTTATTCACTTAATTTTTAGATTCACTTGTTGATAGATATGTATTTGTTGTTCATAATTTTTTGTCTTTTACCTTTTTCTTCTTCCTCTTCTAAAAGAGTACCTTTCAGCATTTCATATAATACTGGTTTGGAGTTGATGAACTCCTTTAGCTTTTTCTTATCTGTGAAGCTCTTTATCTGCCCTTCAATTCTGAATGATACCTTTGCTGGATAGATTCTTGGTTGTAGGTTCTTGCTATTCATCACATTGAATATTTCTTGCCACTCCGGTCTGGCCTGCATCGTTTCTGTTGAGAAATGAGCTGACAGTTGTATGGGTGCTCCCTTGTAGGTCATGAACTGTTTTTCTCTTGCTGCTTTTAATATTCTCTCTTTGTCTTTTACTCTTGGTATTTTAATTATAATGTGTCTCCGTGTAGTCCTCTTTGGATTCCTTTTATATGGGGTTCTGTGTGCTTCCTAGACTTGTAAGTCTATTTCTTTTACCAGATGTGGGAAGTTTTCAGTCATTATTTTTTTAAATAGGTTTTCAGTATCTTGCTCTCTCTTCTTCTGGCACCCCCACAATTCTGATGTTGGTACGCTTGAAGCTGTCTCAGAGGCTCCTTACATTATCTTCACATTTTTGGATTCTTTTCTCTTCTTGCTTTTCCAGTTGAGTGTTTTCTGCTTCTTTATATTTCAAATTTTTGATTTGATTCTTGCCTTTCTCTAGTCTGCTGTTAGGACTCTGTATAATATTTTTTATTTCAGTCATTGTATGTTTAAATTCTAGTTGGTCCTTTTTCATCTCTACTTGGACCTTTTCCATCTCTAGTTGGTCCTTTTCAATCTCTAGTTGGATCTTTTTCATCTCTAGTAGGTCCTTTTTCATGTCCTCTTGGCTCTCACTAACTTTATCCAACTTTTCTAGGATATTGTTGAAAAACCTTATAAGCGTGGTTTTGAACTCTATATCCAGTCATTTGTTTTCCTCCATTTCTTTTGTTTGTGATCTCTTCCCTTGTCTCAGCATTTTCACTATGCCGGGAGAACTTCTGTGTTGGATTCAGCCTCATACCAGGCTTGCAAAACCGCAGAAGCCTCTCTGTTGAGCTTGGGATGGGTGGAGTCTCAGGGCTTAAGGGACTGCCTTGCCTTCCAGTCGACCCCCGAGTCTCACTTGATTGGGTAATTGTTTGAGCAGTCCTTGTGTGCGCAAACAGTGCCTCTAGACCGCTGCCTTTCCGGCTCCCCTGTGTTCCAGGACCACAGGAGTCTAGGTCCCCAGGGTTTCACCCGAAACAGGGGCTTAAGTGGAGTCAGAAGTGGCACAGTAGGGAGGGTCTGTCTCCTGTCCACTCGCGAAAGCCAGCGGCACAAATAGCAATCTGTCCTCTGCGTGCAGTGCCGTGCGTGCCACCAGACCAGTCCTCTGATCTTTTGCGACTCTGCTTAATTTCCGTGCACTTCTCCCTTTTCACAGTCCAAACTCCCCCCGTATGAGTTTTGGCTGGATCTGGGGTTTAGTGTCATAGGATAAGGGGTTCAATGCCTTTGAGAGTCTCCGTTTCCAGAGAAAATCAGCCAGGTATTCTGGCACCCGCTCTCTCCACGTGCACGTCTCCGTACCTCAGCTTTTTGCAGCTCCTCTGGGTCTCTGTGAGCCCCTCTCTTTCCCTCTAGTTGTAAAATTTCCACTCAGCCAGCTTTTCTGTGGTTCTGCATGATGTCCATTCTGTCTTTTAGTTATAGTTTTGAAATAGTTGTGCGAGGCAGCAGTGTAGGTGTTTACCTATGCCGCCATTTTTTAAGGAGACTTAAAAAATCTTGGATTCCTCTATCTCTTTCATTTCTGACTTTTTGGGTCCTCTCTCTGTTTTTTGATGAGTCTGATGACAGGTTCATTAATCTTGTTTATCTTTACAATGAACCAGCTATTGGTTTCATTTATCTTTTGTATTGGCTTGTTGTTTTTGTTTTTTAGTTTCTGTTGTTTATTTCTGCTCTGATCTTTATTATTTCCTTCTTTTTTACTTGCTCTGGGCTTTTCCTATCGTCATTTCTCTAAATTTTTTAGGCGTAGGGTTAGACTGTTTCCTTGATCTTTTCCTCATTTCTTTGGGTAGGCTTATAATGCTATACATTTCCCTGCCAGGACTGTTCTCACTGTGTCCCATAGATTTTGTGTTGCTGTGTGTTTGAAGGAAGAAATCTTAATCTAAACTTTTCCTGGGAAGATGGCTCCAAATGGTGGAAAAGGCTCCAGAGGTTTGGGTCCTTTTAGTTCACCCATGGAAAAAGCATGGTATCACTCAACAATACCAAAATAAGTAATGTAGTCTATACTTCTAGAGGACTCTATATTGGTTACTCCTTTTCTGTAATTACTAAAAACAGAATGAATAAATGAAACATGTATAGAAAAGCTAATAAGAAATTTAAAATATAAGATGAATGAACAAGCAAAAATCACCAAATATTTGAGAAAATGAACACTAGGAATAAAAGGTAAACTCAATAATAAAAACTTGTTACTGAACTCAAGAGGTTACATGGTTGTCTTTAGATAGTTTTATTTACTTGAAAGTGATTTATATCCAAACCTGTCTCCCCAAAGGGAGACTTTGCCACTTTTTATATACTCTGTGTTCGTTAATTACATGTTGATTTCTTCTTTACCTTCTCTTTCCCCCGACCCCTCAGTTGGCTTACATTTATTCAGTTTGATTCCTGCCAAGCATATCCAGTTACAGCTACATCTGCAAAATACTCTGCTACATTTTAACATTTAGCAAAACTAGCATTTAGTAAAACTGCCCAGACCTTGAGACCATTATCCTATCTGACAAACTAGTCCCTGAAAAAGCAACAGAGCAAAAAGGAGACTTAAAAAATATAGTTAATATCCAAAGAAGGCCATGAGAAAATCATAGCCATGAACATAGCTTTAGAGTCAAACAGATATTGGAATATTGAGCTAAGGCAATGGTTCTCAACCTTCCTAATGCCATGTCCCTTTAATGCAGTTCCTCATGTTGTGGTGAGCCCCAACCATAAAATTATTTTCGTTGCTAGCTGTAACAACGAAAATAATTTTATGATTGGTGGTCACCACAACATGAGGAACTGCATTAAAGGGATGTGGCATTAGGAAGGTTGAGAACCACTGAGCTAAGGGATTCTCCCAGAGCACAATGTAAAAACAAAAACAAAAACCAGATATAAAGTATAAAAGAAAAAAGTTAAGATAGATTCAGAAGTTCCAACATCCCCCTGAAGAAGTTCAACAAAAAGAGAAACCAAGATGGCGGCAGAGGTGAACACCTAACCTGCTGCCTCACACAATTTCAAAACTATAACTAAAAGATAAAATTGACATCATCCAGAACCAAAGGAAGGCTGGCTTAGTGGATATTCTACAACTAGAAGGAAAGAGAGGGACTCACAAAAACTCAGAGGAGCTGTAAAAAGCCGAGGTACAGAAACACGCACGTGAGGAGGACAGTGGCTGAGTGCCTGTCTGGCTTCCTCTAATGGGAGGGAGACAGAAACTCGCAACTGCACTGAACCCCAGTTCCAACGAGACTCATATGGGGAGTCTGATGTGAAAATTTAGGGGAGCCGCAAAAGACAGAGGTCTGGAGGTGCACATGAAAGTGTGCACACAGAGGTCTGACTGCTGATTGTGCCACTGGCTTTCCCTAGCGGGAGGAAGATAGAACTACCCAACTTTGCTGAAATCCACTTCCGACTGCACTGAACCCCAGTTTCAGGCGAGAACCTGGGACCTAGACCCATACGGGTCCCCAGAGCTTGTAGAAACTCAGGGGAACTGGAAAGGCAGAGATCTGGAGGTGCGTGAACGTGACTGTGTGCAGAGAGGGCTGCAGCAATTACCAAGGGACACAGACCCAGGGGCTCACGAGAAGCCAAGGCTGTCTGCTCATTTCTGAGACACTGCCCCATCCAAGTCTAGCACAGAGGCTTTTGCAATCTTGCAAGTCTTCTATCATAATGCTGATTCCAGCACATAAGTTCTTCCATGCGTTGACACAGCTGATCCTTACAACCAATTGGCTTGGAGGTCAATTCCCCACAGTGATACCAACAACAATCAAGACATAACTACAAGGCTGTACACATAGTCCACAAAGGGGTGCACCAAGAGAGTCTACCTAAGGTAACTGGGGAGGCGGAGTTACTGAGCCATATAGGACACCTACCACACAAAGTTACTCTACCAACTCAGGGAAGCACACAAAATGCAGAGACAAAGGAACAGATCATTAACAAAAGAAATGGAGGAAAAAAACGACTGAATATAGAGTTCAAAACCATAGTTGTAAGATTTTTCAAGAATTTCCTAGAAAAGATGGATAAATTTAGCAAGATCCAAGAGAAGATGAAAAAGAACCAACTAGAGATGAAAAAGGACCAACTAGAAATTAAACATACACTGACTGAAATAAAAAA